>VXBW01001171.1:3406-138676 GCA_013400375.1 Thinocorus orbignyianus | reverse complement strand
AACCCGCTACCTCCGTAACACCCACCCGCCGGTCCCGCTCAGACTGCTTTGTCCCCCGGCCGCCCGCTCATATTTATAGCCTCGCGGCCGCCAATCACCGGCCGCCGCCGCTGAGAGGCCCCGCCCCCTTTGGCCGCGCGCTAGCGGGCGGGCGGAGCAGCGCGCCCCCTAGGGGAGCCGCCCGGCAATGCAGCCGAAACGGTGCTGCTTTTTGTTAAAAAAAAGCCACTAAAATTCTCTAAATTTCAGCGCTGCGAAAGGGAATCTGCGGAGTGCCAGGCTGGGGGGGCTCCAGAAGGGGCGGCGAGGGCTGGAAGGATGGCTGCGGCCCACTGAGGCCCGGCTGCAGCCTTGAGGAGAGCGCTTGGGCCTTACTTGCGCCGGGGTGGGCTCGGGCAGGCCCTGGTTGTGGGAGAAGGGGTTTTTCACTAAAAATTTAGAATCATGGAATGGTCAGAGTTGGAAGGAGCTTCAAGATCATCCAGTGCCACCCCCTGCAATGGGCAGGGACACCTCCCACCACACCAGGCTGCTCCAAGCCCCATCCAGCCTGGCCTTGAACCCCTCCAGGGATGGGGCAGCCACAGCCTCTCTGGACAGCCTGGGCCAGTGCCTCACCACCCTCATAGGAAAGAATTTCTTCCTAATATCCAATCTAAATCTCCCCTTTTCCAATTTAAAACAGTTCCCCCTTGTCCTGTCCCTCTACTCCCTGACCAAGAGTCCCTCTCCAGCTCTCCTGGAGCTCCCTTCAGATCCTGGAAGGCTGCTCCAAGGTCTCCCCGGAGCCTTCTCTTCTCCAGGCTGAACATCCCACTGCTAATATATTCCTTTTTCTTTGGATTCCTGGACACAAACCCAAGCAAAAACGGTCTTAGGTTCACCCAGGGGCCTGAACGATTGAAACGGCCATTCTGTAACAAAAGCGTGGGGTAAATCTTCCCCGAGGCGACAGCCCCCAACAAGGGGTGGCTTGGGAGACCTCGTGGTGGTGGGTCCTGGCATCATCTCTTGAGTCATCCCTTCACAGACCAGCTCCCTGTCCGTTCTGGGCTAAAACGTGAGGCGTTTGTCAAGTTTTACAACATCCTGAGATGAAAAGCAACGCTGTCCTGCACGTGTTTGACCTCAGGGAGATCCTCCAGTGATGCAGGCACGAGAATCCCAAGCGTCACGTTTCCAAACTTAGTGCTAATGCTCTTGATTTTGTTCCCGTGTGTCACATCTTCAGCTGATCAAGCTGCTCAGATCTGAATGAATTTTCCAAAGAATTTAAGCCTTGGAAATCATGAGCAAAATACTAAAATTTGCAGTGGGTGCATTATCTGCAAGGGCTTACTGAAAAGTCAAAGCAGTCAATTTACCATCATCTCTTTTTTTTTAAAAGAAATTGAACACTGGTCTCAGCTACTTTGCAGTCTCCATCCATCCCTCCTGTCCACCCACGTGGTTTCAGCTCTTTGAAGGGTTTGGACTGGACTGTCCAGGGCAGTGTTTGAGGCACCATCCCTGGAGGTATTTAAAAGATGGGTTGACATAGTGCTTAGTGACAAGGTTTAGCGGTGGTTTTTATCAGAATTAGGTTGATGGTTGGACTCAATGATCTTAAAGGTCCCTTCCAGCCTCAACAATTCTCTGATTCTTTGGAATGGAGCACAATGAATAAGCAGCGAGGAAACTTACTGCTCACAGCAAGTTGGGTTTCTCTCTTTTGTTCAGCTGCGTGTATTTGAACAGGAGACAATTCTGGGAAAATACAGTTGTGTAAACGCTCTCATGTCTTCTCCAGGGTGCAGAAAATCCCGTTCCTTCATTCCTTTCCCCACAGAAACACATGGCAGCCTCACGGGCAGATGCAGGTGGGATAGAGCTCTGGAGGTTATATTTTACTACTTTATATACTTTGTGAGCTCAGTGGAGGCATATCTATTGAATAGATGAAGAAGAAGATGGGGTTGAAAGAGCTCTTTGTTAATCCTGAGTCGGGAGCTGGGTATGACCATCTGCTCCCTATCAGTTCATCGGTCACCTCCGTACAGATGGAGACAGGATGCACCAAAGCTGATGCTCGTGCTGCCTTTTCCTTGGTGGTGGCTTGGACTGGGCAGGAGCAAGGGTGCTCGGAGGAGGAATTGGTGCTGGGGGAGACGGCTCCCTTGCACAGCTCACATGGAAAATTCGCCTGCATCCAGCTATGTTAGGAATGTGGAAACTTTAACGCACAGGGAACACTTACTCATCATGACCACAGAGCTTCCACCAGCACGCTTCCCAGTAATATCATGTTATATTACTGGTCCAGGGGCTGCCAGTGTCACCCAGTGAAACCCTGGGGCTTTGGCCGCTTGTGACAATCAATAAGCTACAAGACACCCCCGCCTGCTCCGAAACCGCCTGCTTGTTGTCATTCCCTGGGGAAGCTGTTCCAGATATGTTAATCCCCGTAAAACTATTATTCATGTCATACTCTTAACTTTAATGCCTTTTCCCATATCTTGATAACTAGGGGGATAACGCAGCGGGGGTTAACATTTCCATCGGTATTTTTCACACGCAGTCTGGATTTTGATTTACACAGCAGAGTTTCTTGCTTCACTTAGTTCAAATTCCCCATTTTTCTTCAGTCCTGATCCCTCCCTAGACTTTCACAGTTTCTCCACTTTCCATCCAAGCAAGCATTATGCGTATATTAATAACATATATACAATCTACTATTATCTGCGGTAATGACTACCGATCTAGTATAAGATTTTACAGGAATATCAAGGCACATTTTTCTCCTCTCACAAATAATCTTCCTACGACTGTATAATAAAACCAGCCGAGAACAAGTGCTTTTAGTATCGGAGTGCCTGCTTGATGATTTAAATCTAAAATTGCCACCAGAACCTCTCTCCACGCGATGCCAGCTGCCAAAGCATCTGTGGAAAGTATTAAACAACATACATAAAACATGAACCTCACACATCCCATACCTTCCTCCTTTCTGCGAGGACATGCGATGTACATTAAAAGAACATTATTAAGGTTTAAGGTCAAACACTTGTGTATCAGGAAATGCGTGTTTCCTGTGTGTTGGAAGCGTGAGCTCCCTTGTGAGTACGTGGTGATAGTCATTAATTTCACCACCACGTATTATTTTTTTTCCCCAAAACCTTCTCAGCCCGCAGAGCAATATTGTCACCTTAACGAGCAGCTATTCAGAAACATCTGTACTTCTCCCAGGCCAGCGTGCAATCCCTGCCTCATTTAGGGGATGCTATTCAGAAACCTTCTTCTGAACACATACACGTTTGTTTTCTACGGGACTTATCAATGTCCTATTTGAGTTCTTGGAGGGTGAAAAGAAATCATTTCTCGCCGTGGCCTTATGAGGTGACACGATCTGAGAAGGGTGGTTTGAGAGATGAGAAGCTGTAAGCTCACAAGGGACTTGCTAATTCTGCTCCAACCTTGCTTCATTCCCCAAAATTATCGTTATGCAGCACCGTAGATGTTTAAAATGAGCTCCTGCTGCTTTTCTGTGCACCCGTGAGGGGTTAGGACTTAAAATTGGAAAACACCACCCCATATTGACTGAAAAATTATCCTTTGGGAAAAAATAGGGTTCAAATGGCTTGATGGCCACCGTCGAGGGACTGCAGCTTTGGCTGCCAAGACTAAACTCAAACTTTATCCCATCTCAGTGAGGTTTTAAAATCAGTGATGGGAGGATGAGAATGAGCATCGCCTGTTTCATGATATTGGTACAATAATACGCAGGAACAACAGGAATTGTGAAAATAAATTGGGAACTACCTGTGAACTGAGGACAAAATGAAGCTTGATGATCTTATAATCTGTATGTGTACTCTTATAATCTGTATTTTGGCATTTAGAAATCTGGCCAAAACTACACTTTCAAGGAAGAATTACATAAATTCATAAAATTAGTTCAAGACTTTAGTGACCCTCCCTCACTTGTCTGACAGTTCTTTTGGGTGCTAAGGCTTGGCTGGGAAATAAAGCACAGCCATCCTGAACTTCAGGAGCTGAAGGTTATGCTTTAATGAAGTTATAAACCCCCTAAAATTATTCTTAAATCCCTGAATCATTTTGGGAGGATTTTAGGACAGAGGGTGAGGTGTTTTTAAAATACTATGCTACAATTATCCATGTGCAGGTGGGAATCCCATATTTTAGCACACCAACCAGCTAAGGAGGCTCTGTTGGAGCCATAAAAATTAGGTGGATTATTCACACCTATGTCTTAATCCCATCTCCGGAAAAGCTTGATGTTTTGAGAATAGGAAAATGTATTAATTAGGACCCAAACAACAGTATCTGGGGCCACTTCTTGCAAGAGAAGTACAAATACACCCGCTGTGGCCCGTGGCCGCTTGACTTTCTCATCCCACCAGCTGAGGACCTGCCTCAAATCGAAACTTCCACAGAGCAGAAATTATTCCTCTTGGGTAAATACATCTAAACCAGGAAAACTGCCGGATAAATACAGTCCAAGTATCTCATGCAAATCCGACGTTGGGCTGCTTTGCTGTTACATTATGTATGATTTGTTAGTGCTCACAGGAAGAACAAATTGCACGTCGGAGGCGGTGGGGGGGGGAGAGAAGTTCTGCCATCCGTGAAATCACGTGCAGCTCAAGGACGTTTTCTGCTGTAGGATGGTAGAGGGAACAGCCTTCGGTGAGGAGGAACACATGTGAGAAGCCAAAATTCAGCATTCGGAGCCCACAGCTTTAACTTTGGTGTCTTGTCCAAATTCCTAATGCTGTTGTGCATTCCTCACTTGGACAAAATCAGCACAAACATCTTAAGAAGTGCTTCTACCCGCAGACATCAAAGGGTACGAGTCCTTAATCTGGGTGATAATACAGGATTGAGCTTCAACAAAAAGGAGGAATTGTTCTGAGATTTGCTTTTTTTTTTTCAAAGCCCCCTCCAAATTTGAAGAAACACCCAGAGTTGTATTAAATCAATCTGGATCTGAACTCTGATCCGAACCGACCTGATCTGAAGATCCGTTGAAATTCATGGAGCAAATCCTATTGAATTTGCTTAGTGTGCTTTGGCTCAGGGTGAAATGATTTCTGGCTGTTGTTTGAGAGTACCCTGCAGACAAAAAGATTTCATTTTCAGTTCCTGGAGGTTAATTATGGAAATTCGTTAGAGTGGATCAGCAGTTCCAGTTGCTGGGGAGACAGTAAAACTATTTGGTATGAAATTCTAGCCTACAGCTGGATAAAAAAAAATTCTGACAGAATGGTTTTCCATCAGAAATATTGATATGCTGAAGGCAAAACGTTTTGCAGAGCTGCTTCGATGTCAGTGAAATTTGGTATGAGAAAGTTTCTGATACGAAGCTCTCCAAGGCTGCACTCTTCTGTTTTAACCTGATTTCTTTCCCGAGATGTTAAATTCTGAGGATTTTTAATGATCATAGAATCATAGAATGGTTAGAGTTGGAAGGGACCTCAAAGATCATCAAGTTCCAACCCCCCTGCCATGGGCAGGGACACCTCTCACTACAGCAGGTTGCTCCAAGTCCCATCCAGCCTGGCCTTAAACACTTCCAGGGATGGGGCATCAACAACTTCCCTGGGCAACCTGGTCCAGTGCCTCACCACCCTCACAATAAAGAACTTCTTCCTAAGATCTCATCTAAATCTCCCCTCTTCCCATTTAAAACCATTCCCCCTCGTCCTGTCACTAGACTTCCTGACCAAGAGTCCTTCTCCAGCTCTCCTGGAGCTCCCTTCAGATCCTGGAAGGCTGCTCTCAGGTCTCCCCGGAGCCTTCTCTTCTCCAAGCTGAACCAAATATGTCAGAAATGTGGACGTTGAACGTGTGATGACACTGAGAATTCTCACTTCAGTCAAAAGATGGATTTCATTTCAGGGGGACTTTAGAAATCCTTCTTCTTTAATCCCATTTTGGGGCGGGAAAAGCCAGTGAACTTGTGTAATCCCCAGTTCTCACCCAGCGGGCACTGGGGGCCACCGGCGGGAGCTGGGAACAGCTTCCAGGGCAGAGCAGGGGTGGGTTAGGGAAGTTCTGCGTGTCCTTACCCATTCCTCTGAAGGCTGCACTTCACAGGGCTTCCCTCAAGGCAAAGCGACTTGAAATTATTGCTGAGGAGCAGAAAGAACTCAGCAAATAATAAATGATCTTTCTTTTTTTTTTAATATTTTTGGCCTCGGTACTAACCGAGGCAGTTTAATTGTCCCGAGGAAGTTAAAACTGTTTCTCCTCTCCTCTCCTCAAACCGCTGCCGGCTGGAGCCGTGCTCCCCCACCCCTTCATACCACACCAAGCCTCAAATATTCGGTGAACCAAAGCTTTTCTGGCTCCACAGGCATATTTGTAATTCTTGCCCATGTGAATGAGTAACAGCAGCGGCCGGGGCAGCGGCGCAGACCCTCGGAGAAATAGCAAGCATTTTTTCTCTGCCATTTGAAACTCTTTAACACGCTTCACTGTTGATTTTTATTGTTATTTTCTGGCCTGTAGGCATGCCCTTTCCCACCATAACGTGGCGGGGCCGGGTTCTGTGTTGGGTTTCTCCACTTACGAGGCTTGTGAAGCTGGCAGCTCTAGCCTACCAGGCGAGCAGTGATTAATCTGGCTCCCATCTGCAGAAAAACCTCAGGAATTTCTTTTTTTTGGGGGGGAGGGAAGAACCCAGGAAGGCAAACCACCCGCTGGCTTGTCCCGAGCAGAGATGGCCGGCAAAGTGGTGGGGTTTGCATGTCTGGAACCCAGCACTTCATTAAAGCAAAGAAGAGAGGAGAAATCATCTGCTGGGAGCAGTGAGAGTGGTACATCTTGCTCTGGGACATGAGGGTTCAGGAGATGCAAGGGAATCAGGCAGCAAAATCATAGAATCACAGAATGTTTTGGGTTGGAAGAGACTTTAAAGACCATCTAGTTCCCCCCACCCCTGCCCTGGGAAAGGATATCTCCCACCAGACCGGGTTGCTCCAAGCCCCATCCAGCCTGGCCTTGAACCCCTCCAGGGATGTGGCAGCCACAGCTGCTCTGGGCAGCCCCTTTCAGTGTCCCACCATCCTCAGAGTAAAGAGTTTCTTCCTAGCACCTTGTCTAAATCTACCTTCTTTCAGTTTAAACCCAAAATCTCTGGCTCAAAATAAGAATAGCAAATCTTCATCCTTATTAATCTTCCTCCCAGCCAATTGCTGGAAAAGCTGAAGCTGCTCGCACAAGTCCTTGCCCCCAAATTTCTAATTAACTCAAATTTTTAAGGCAGCTTCTGCACGGCCACGGCTGTCGGCACCAAGGGATTACTACTTTGGGAGGAGCTGCTCTCCAGGGCTGTTTGAATGAGGCTGCAGCCTGGAGCTGCAAAATGAGATTTAAACCAAGCCCCCAAGTCAAAGAGGACGTTTCTGGGTCATGGTGACCCTGGCCTCAATTCTCACCCATGTTGCCTGCAGCTGGGAAAATGAAATATGAAGTTTTGCTCCATTTCTCTGCTTGCTTCCAGATGCTGGAGTGGTGCATGAAAAGACGTGATGTTTCCAGGACGTGGAGCTCAGAAGACACCAGCGTGGATGGATAAATGGATGGATGGATGGATGGATGGATGGATGGATGGATGGATGGATGGATGGATGGATGGATGGTGGTGGCCGCAACTGCCATCCCACCCTGTGGCACCTTGTCCTACCTCAGCACCTCCTAAACTAGATGAGGCTGAAAAAGTGTGAAAGTCTGTGGGTTGCACACTTTCTCCCTTCAGAGAGAGGGAAGTGCGTGGCTAATTAGACAGGTGTTGGTTGCAGCAGGTTTCACACACTTTTCCACCCTGAGATTTCCATAGACCAGGAAAGCCGGTGGCTCTAATTAAATGACTCAGAAAAGACTAACTGGTCTTCTAACGCATTTTCTATTTGGTTTTGTAGTTGGGTGTTTTGGAATGAATGGTTCAGGTTGCCTGGGGAAGTTGTTGAGGCCCCGTCGTCTGAAGGTGTTTGGGTTGGATGGGGCTTTGAGCAGCCTGGTCTGCTGGGAGGTGTCCCTACCCAGGGTAGGGGGGTAGAACAAGATGGTCTTTAAGGTCTCTTCCAACCCAAACCATTCCATGATTCTATGGTTCCTATGCTGTTGTTTGCTAAATAAAACAAATTTTATAGGAAGATTACAGAAAGCAAGGGCTTCTGGAGCAGCTTCACTTTATTTGCAGCTTGGTATATGGTAAAAGAAGGGTTGGAAGGGACCTGCAGGACGTTGCTACTCTGTGTCTTCATCTCCATACCCCATGAAGCAGCATGTGGTCTCCATGCTGGTGAGATGAGGAGTCCAGGGCTTCCCAAGCTCCCAGCAAGTGTCGCTGGGTTTTCTCAGGGCTCTGTGCGGGAGCGGAGGCAGTGACAGGGAGTCATGGGGAGAGCAGGGCTTGGGCATTACAGAATCATAGAATGGTTTGGGTTGGAAGAGACCTTTGGGTGGAAGGGACCTTCAACACCATCTTGTTCCATTGCCATCGTTGCTGCCTGATTCCCCTTTGCCTCTCCAGGCCCAGGGAACAGAGTGATAGCAGCAGCATCCAGCGTAAATCACTCCAAAAAACTCTCCCTTGCCTATACTGGATGCATTAAAAATTAATTACTCAGCTAAGTTGTTTCATATGGAAGGCAAGACTGAGCAATAAGAACCAAATCCTGTCCTCAGATAAAACCATTACATCAGAGCCTGGAGCTCTGCTTTCCCTTTTTGCATAAGTCCGTGCTCAGCACATCCAGGTGAGCGGCTGCTGGGTATTAATGCCCAGGTTGGATTTCAGCTGGAACATGTATTTGCGAAGTCAAAGGAAAGCCTCATATTTTTTTTTTTTTTTTTCTCACCATAAAAGGGAAGGAGCGAAATTCCAGAGCTGAATTTACACGTCCTGCTGCTCCTCAACGTGGGAAAAGAATGCCGCGTCCTCCCACGTATCTGCTTCCCATCCCAGGTCTTCCTCCCTCCCTCCGACTTGTCCGTGCAAGTCAAACCTTTTCTGCCATGAGCCAACAATTAATTATAAGTATATAATAACCTTTCATGAAGAAAGGTACCTGCAGAAGCCAGGTCTGATTCCCTCGATGCCTACATAGCGCTGCTTTTCTCCTGTTGTATTTTCCAAATTGATTGGAGCAGCCCATGGTTTTCACAGGTCTAAGATGGGCTTGGGGAGCAGGCGTATCTGGCACAGAAATCTCTTCTAATAAATGATGACGGGGAGAGAGGGTTATCCAGCAGCTGAGCTTGATCGTGCCACAGGGTGAGGGTCTGAGGGGATCTTCCTGATGGGAATGGGATGCCTGTGTGGGGTCAGGGGCCAGAACCCCAGCATTGCTTTCACAGCTTCAACCCTGGGCAATTTAGCAGGGGATGGGCAATAAGTCTCAAAAAAAGGAAAAGGAAAAGAAAAAGAGAAAAGAAAAAGGAAAAAGAAAAAGAAAAAGAAAAAGAAAAAGAAAAAGAAAAAGAAAAAGAAAAAGAAAAAAAAGAAAAAGAATGAAATAGAAATTTTGGAATTGAGCTTTGGAATATGTTACATGGGGAAGGAGAAGGAGGTTCCAATGCATTGGAACAGTTTTCTTAATGAAATGAGCGTGACAGAGAGGGCAGTGCGCTGACAATAATTAAACACTGGATTTAGACACTCAAATGGGTAAATTCTAAGGTTTCTGGAATCTTCTGGCCCAAGTACAAAACAGACTTACTCTGTTCCTGGTTGTCCTGCCAGTTTTCCAGCAGGACCTGGGGCAAGCCGGTTCACGTCTCCGCGCCTCTTTCCTTATCTGAGACTGGTAGTAACTCCCAGGCGTTCGCAAGGGCACTGGGAGGGCAAACCCATTGCCACCACCTCTGAAAGAGCTCTGGTGCCTCCTGGGAGCCTGGGGTTTGGCTGGAAAATGTGTTGGGAGCCTTTGTAGCCTCCTTGCCAGGTCCCAGGGTGCTGCCGGTAGGCGGCCAGGCTTCCCAGGGCTGCTTCCCCCAGCCCTGCTGCCTGGTAGGTTCAACCCAACCGTGTTGGTGGGAAATGTCAGAAGAACCTCAAGGAACAACATTTTAAAGGTTAAAGACGATGATCAAATGGTCTTCAGTCCCAAGGGGCTTGGTCCTGATGAGCTGGAGACATGTGAACAAAAGCAAGGGTGACTTCTTGCCCTGAGGTGGAGGCTGTGGGGATGCAGGTTGTGTTGGTGGAGGGAAGATGGGGCTTTGTCAAGCAAAGCTGGGTTTAATCATCAGTCAAGAAGAATAGAAGAAGCTACATAGGAGTGTGGAAAGCCACGCCAAACCCAGTAGAAGTGATTACCACCTTGGGGAATCCTGGTGCCCCAAGGAGCCCATCCAGGTGGTGGTTGGCTCTTTGTGCCCAAGACGAGGAGACACAGAAATGAGTTGACCCTTGGCACCAGGGAGCTGATCTTAGCAGGGACCACCTGAGGACCAAAGCCTGGACTGTAGACTCGTGGTGCAAACCCACAGCGCTCCAGGAAAACCACTCTCAGGTGCTTTTACAGAAAGGATGGCAGCCCAGAAAAGGCAAGATTCCACCCACTGGAGTGTTGAGCTGGTGTACCAGTGAGCAGAGCCGGTCCCCTGGGTTTGGGCGAGGAGGGAGATGGCATTCTCCACACTGGCATCCTTTCCCCAGTGCCAGTTTAACCACACCTGGAGCTTGCGGTCGCACCAGACAAGCTGGCTCACATCCCCAGCAACCTGAAAGCCGCAGTGAATCAAACACGGAGAATTCCCTATTTCCTCGATGGAGGATGTTTGGGGAACATCAACACCTGTCCAGCAGTGAGAGCGAGGAATTGCCTCTTAGAGGAGGTGGTAGCTCCCTGACCAACACCAGAGATGTCCCCCTGGGGTGGCAGTGCCACCAGCACAGTCTGTCACAGGGCAACACCAAGTTAGTCCCTCCTGTGCCAGAGCTTTTGAGTAATGCATCACCAGCTCCTGATGAAGGAGCTTCTTGGCATCAGGTAGCACAGTGATTATGGGAAAACTGGGGGGATTTTCCTCCTCTTAGACCCTATCCATGCCTGAGTCTGAGTGGATGTTGGGGGGGGACACTCCACAGGGTCAGGGTACGCTGGGGCTGCCCCCGTGTTGCACTTGAGTGCGTTCATGCTTGGCAGGGCCGTAGGTGGAGAAATTGGCTTTGCTTATTGTGAAACCCTGTTCAAAGGGCTTGCAACGGCGCAGGGTTGCTTCATCTGTGGGGTTAAGGCCAAGCACCCTCTCTAACCCGGCAGCGTGGGGCTGGCTGGGCTGATGGGAGCCCTCGGGCACTGCCCAGCCCTTCCCAGGGCAGAGCCCACATCTCCCATGCCAAGAGCTGCTGATGGAGCCAGGTTAATTGTAGAATCATAGAATCACTGAGTGGTGTGTGTTGGAAGGGACCTTAAAGACCATTCCTTGCCCTGGGCAGGGACACCTCCCACCACACCAGGTTGCTCCAAGCCCCATCCAGCCTGGCCTTGAACCCCTCCAGGGATGGGGCAGTCACAGCTTCTCTGGGCAACCTGGGCTGGGGTCTCACCACCCTCACACCAAAGAAGTTCTCCCCCAGATCTCATCTCCATCTCCCCTCTTTCCATGTCAAACCCTTCCCCCTTGTCCTAGGGCTCCCCTCCCTCATCAAGAGTTCCTCCCCAGCTTTCCTGGAGCCCCTGGAGGGACTGGAAGGGGCTCTGAGGTCTCCCTGGAGCTTTCTCTTCTCCAGGCTGAACACCCCCAACTCTCTCAGCCTGTCCTCCCAGCAGAGGGGCTCCAGCCCTCCCAGCGTCTCCATGGACTCCTCTGGCCCCACTCCAACCGGTCCATGTCCTTGAGATGTTGGTGGCCCCAGAGCTGGAGGCAACACTGCAGGGAGGTCTCCCCAGAGTGGAGCAGAGATATCTGCTGGCCCTGTGTTGGCTCCTCTGGATTCCTTCATAGCAGAAGCTCCATCACTGGTTTTAGCGGTGTCCCCACAATGCCAGAGATGGAAGGGCATCTCCTGGGGACCATTGTGCTCTGGAGACCATTTGTCCTAAAGGGGATTATGCTCCCCAATTCCTTCATCTAGCCCAGCTTTGCAACATGATTTTTGGATTTTCAAGAGAGGATGAGGGGGTGATTAATAGAGATGTGGAAACACAGTTGAGCAACTCCCACAGCAGGGGGGTTGGAATGGGATCGTGTTTAAGGTCCCTTCCATCTCCAACCATTCTATTATTCTACTCTAACCATTCCACGATTCTAATTCCCAACATCTCAAACTCTGGTGGGTGCAAACCAGCCACCAGAGTTTTCCATTTCATAGGGAAGACAGAAACAAGCCACGGATGAGAGGGGCTTGATTTTTCTAGGAAAGCTCAAGCTTTTGGTTGACACCATGATGACAAGTGATGGGGAGAGGGACATTCCCTCCACGCCGGCGGGATGCCAGCCCTGGAGTATGGAGCAGGGCTTCTGTTTATTTAAAATACTCTCCCCTAAGTGTGACATAAGCAAGGAAAGTGGCCCGGGCTCGAAGCCAGGGTGCCGGTGGAGGGATCCCTATCGCTCCTTTTCCTTCCTGGCTGGCAGGTGGGAATCCTCCACCCCCCTCCCTATCCCAGCCCTCCGGCCCTGGGGCTGCCATGCAGTGGGTGACATCAGCACGTTCCCAGCAGCTCTCCCGTGGGCACCCTGTGAGCTTTTGCACTGAGTCACCCTTCGGCAAACAAGGAAGATAAGGAAAATCAGTGGCAGTGGTCCAGCCGGCACAGATGCTGGTTTATTTTGAACCACAGAAATGATTTATGCACTGGAGGAGGGATGCCGGCACTTCCTCCTCCCCAAAGCCCTTTTAAAAATCCCTTATTTTTCCCTCTTTCTCATTGTTTCAGGTTTTTTTTCCTGTGGCAATCCCCCATCACGTCAAGTACCTTCATTTACAGGTACCCTAAAAACAGGGAAGGGCCAAAGCAAATATTTTGGTGAGAACTGAAGAGAGCCGAAGCTCCAGAGGGACAAGAAGAGGTTTTGTTTTATCGGAAAAGCAAACATCATCTTCAGGAGCAAAACGCTGCTTTCCCTCTTGAAACTGCCTTATGAAAATGAGGCCAAGGCAGTTTTTCATTTGCAACACTAATTTGATGAACTCCGGCGGGTTAATGATATTGCCGTATTTAATTAAAGCAGTCGTTAGTCTAGCGGAGTCCCTCCTCCCCAGCTTCCTTCAGAGGGGCTGCCAACATCTGGCACCGGTGCCCAGCCTCTGGCCAGAAATGTGGGATATGATGGTTTAATGGGCTTTATCATCCATCCCCTTCTTTTTGGTACCCACGGCTGATCTTTGAGAAATTTGGAGAATCAGATCATAGAATCATAGAATCACAGAATGGTCAGAGTTGGAAGGGACCTTAAAGATCATCAAGTTCCAACCCCCCTGCCCTGGGCAGGGACACCTCTCCCTAGAGCAGGTTGCTCCAAGCCCCATCCAGCCTGGCCTTAAACACTTCCAGGGATGGGGCATCAACAACTTCCCTGGGCAACCTCTTCCAGTGCCTCACCACCCTCACACCAAAGAACTTCTTCCTAAGATCTCATCTAAATCTCCCCTCTTCCAATTTAAAACCATTCCCCCTCGTCCTGTCACTAGACTTCCTGACAAACAGTCCCTCCCCAGCTCTCCTGGAGCTCCCTTCAGATCCTGGAAGGCTGCTCTCAGGTCTCCCTGGAGCCTTCTCTTCTCCAGGCTGAACAGCCCCAGCTCTCTCAGCCTGTCCTCACAGCAGAGCTGCTCCATCCCTCTGATCATCTTGGTGGCCCTGCGCTGGACCTGTTCCAACAGTTCCATGTCCTTTCTGTGTTGAGGACTCCAGAGCTGGACACAGGACTCCAGGTGGGGTCTCACAAGCGCAGAATAGAGGGGGAAGCACAGAGTAGAGGGGGGATCAAGAGATGAAAAGAGCCATGGCAAGCTCTGAGTAGCCCTTCCTGTGGTCCTGACTTCTCTCCAGCCTTAAAATGAGCCCAATGCAATGCTTGCCCTTGCTTTTCCCAGTAAGAATTTCCTGCTGAAAGATCCCCGGCGTGACGTAGCTGCAAAAACCATGAGTCACTGCTTGGGTTGCCCGGCACGACCTGTGTGTTCTCCATCTGCATATTTACTCTGCAACCCTCATTTCTGACCTGGCTGTCACCTGAGTGCCTTGTTGATATCTGCGTGCTAAATGACACCTTCCAGGTCACTGGCCAGTTCCATGCCAGCTCAGCCCAGCTTCTTCACTGGGCAGTGGTGGGAACACTGGCTGATGGAAAGTGGGAAGAGACCAGCAAATTTCCCTCACTCAAACCTGCAAAAGATGGCTCTGGCTTTCTTCTGCATCCTGAAAAACTGATTCTGGCTGCACAATCTGGGCTGTCCGTGGGTTTTTGGGCAGGAATATTGCACCATCCCTGGTTTTTGCAAACAGGGAGGATGCTCTGGCTCTTAGGGATTAGTTTTCCAATGCAATCCTGCATCACAGCTCGCAGGTCAAAGGCTTCACCAAACAGTTGTTTCTTTGCTTGGAAAATACACATGCTCCTCTTTTTCTCATTTGAGTTCTCTGTGTTAATTACAGCAGGAAAATAATAATAATCTACTACAGACCAAGGTGATATCCATCCAGATTTCCCATCTCGTGTCACGTTAACCACTGAGATGCTAATCTGCCAGCGGGATGCCTGCCAGGAAACCTTGTTGGGGGGGATGAGTAGCCTTCACGGGTATCCTGGACACGGGGATCCTTCCTCAGGGACATTCTGCACGAGCTGTGCTTTAATTCTCATTCCTAAGTTTTCTCTTCCTGCCATTAGGCTAATAACTGCATTGTTATGTTAAGTGCATCCCCATTTTTGTAGGCACAATACACAAGGCATTTAACTCAGTGGAAGATAATTAACAACCTGGTTTTAGTCAGGGACGAACCCTCATCTGTGTGATGAACACCACGTGAGAGCAGGACGGGTGACATAGAAAAGGGGTGAGTTGTTCAGGTACCTGCAAGCTTTTTTTAGGAATAAAAGTATTTTTGAAAAGGTTCAACCCAAACAACTTTGTCGCTGTTAACATCTCTCATGATTCAGATTCACACCCTCAGAAAGAACTTGCCTTTGTTTGGGTCAGCAGTGCTGGACACAGCACCAGAGGTTGTCACCCATAGAATCATAGAATGATTTGACTTGGAAAGGACCTTAAAGATCCCTGGCCAAGGAGACCTCCTGCCAGACCAGGTTCCTCCAAGCCCCCTCAAACCTGGTCTTCAACCCCTCCAGGGATAGGGCAGCCACAGCTTCTCTGGGCAACCTGGGCCAGGGTCTCACCACCCTCACACCAAAGAAGTTCTTCCCCGGATCTCACAATCTCCCCTCTTTCAGTGTCAAACCCTTCCTCCTCCACTGATGGTTCCCCTCCCTCATCAAGAGTCCCTCCCCAGCTTTCCTGGAGACCCATGAGGGACTGGAAGGAGCTCTGAGGTCTTCCCTGAGCCTTTTCTTCTCCAGGCTGAACCCCCCCAGCTCTCTCAGTCTGTCCTTCCAGCATCTCTGTGGCCTCTTCTGGCCCCTCTCCAACAGGTCCTTGTCCTTGGGATGTTGGTGGCTCCAGAGCTGGAGGCAGCACGTGGAAGTGGTCTTCCCAGCATGGAGCAGAGAGCCAGAATTTCCCCCCTCGCCCTGCTGGCCACGCAGCTGGTTGCCATGTATGGTGGCATCCTGGCCACTAGCAACAGGGAATGTAGCTCCGTGGATCTCAACTAATTGTCCTGCCTCACCCTCCAGGGATTTTCCCTTCCAGCCCTTTCAAGTGCATGTGGAAGAAGCATTTCCCTTGCATTTATACATTCATGCATTTAAAGCATATACAGCCTTGTAATTATATTCTGGAATATTTTAAGCCCTTCTTGTAGTGATTTGAGGGCCTCGTGGCTCAGTGCAGCATATGTTGCTTTTATAGTAAGCTCCTTTTCTGACAGCTACCTGCGTGGGTTCCCCCTACTATCTCCATCCTCCCGTCAATGAGCTTCACACCAGGTGCTGGAGGAACAGGGAGGAGCAGCAAGGGCAGGTACCCATCACAAACCAGAGCAAAACATCTTCCCTTCCTCACCCAGGCAGGAAATCCCGACGTTTTCCCAGCAGCAATGCCGAGGTGAGACTTGGAAAGATGTGAAGCTCTGCGTTGAGTGGTTTAATGAGAAAACGGGTGGGGGCTGGCATGAATTATGCCATCTCACAGGCTGGCGTAGGCTCCTTTGCCATGGTTACATGAGCCAGGAAGGGAAAACGAAGGGTGGTGGATACCCAAGTGCTATTTCTTCTCTTTTTAGCCCAGACAGTTAACAAACCCAGCTTCCAAACTGTGGCAGGAATGCTAACGGGCAGAAAGCACTCATGGTACACACGCCTCAGCTTCTTTTTTTGCCCCTGGAAGAATCTCTTTCTCACCTACTGACTGGTAAACATTGCTACTTCTTCCTGTTACTGAGTCAGCTTCATCTTCACTAACAGCTTCGTCTTTGGAGATCTTCAAGGCCAGGCTGGATGCTACTTTGATCAGCCTAGTCTGGTGGGAGGTGTCCCTGCCCAGCGCAGGGGTTTGGAATTTGGTGATTTTTAAGGTCCCATCCAACTCAAACCATTCTATGATTCTACGATCTTGGCTCCTCCTCAGGCCACTTTGTTGGTTTCTAGGGCTTATACATGGAAAAGAGCTCTCCGGGAGCACCTGGAAGGGCAGGGATGATCCTGAAGGAGAGGGAGCAGTGTCCTTGGGTCTCAGTGATGGGCTCCCACCATTGCTGGTGGTGGTTTGCCAGAGTACAGAGCTGCGGTTCCTTACCACAATCCCAAACCCATCTGTCACCAAGATATGATGGTGTTTGGCAGGGCTACAATTCAGAATAATCCTACTGAATAATATAATTAATAATAAGTAACCAAAAATTAATGACCTACCCAGGAATGCAGCTGATTGGGTGGCTTTTTGGTACCAAAGAGTGATGTCCTCCTGCATCCAACTGTCCTCCCAGTGCCCATGGAACAGCCTGTCCCACATGGACATGGAGAAACGCCCTGATGTTAGTGCACGCTTTAAATTATTATCATGAAAGTGCCTGGAGCCATGGGTGAGTGCTTTAAAAACAAGTTAAAATAACACATAAAAATAAATGGCCCTCCCTGGTGTCATCCCAAAGGGCTGCACCATCATATGAGACCTGGGAACATGCCTGGAATCAGCCAGAGCAGTCAACACGCTCCCAGTAAAGCATCCTTCAGACTTCAGGGGTTAATGACCATAGGGCAGACCCTGAACCTTCTGTGAAGGCCAAGATGCTCTCCCCCTTGTAGTTGGGAAAAAAACCTTCTCTTTTGGGTATCTCATGACAGGAAAGACATTNGCAGACGTGGTGCTGAGGGACATGGGTCAGTGGTGGGTTTGTCAGTGTTGGGTTGATGGTTGGACTCAATGACCTGAAAGGTCCCTTCCAACCCAGATGATTCTATGATTCTGTTTCTCCTCGGTGGCAGCTGGCTCATCCCTGTGGTATTTGGGGCTGTCCATCGCTGTGTCTCATTGCAGGCAGTGTAAGATGATGGGCAGTGCAGCCCCGACTGGTGGGCGGCTCTTTCTCAATGCGCTTGGTGTGAAATTTTCCCATAGTTTGTCAGGAAACTCTTCCTAGCCGCTTTTTCTTGGAAAAGAACACTGACGTGGAACGGAAATCTGCAGGCTCCGGGCCAGGTTTCATGACGCCTCCAGAAGCAACGTTGGGGACAGTAGTAACTGCATTTCAAAACCAAGTGTCAAATGAAAATGATAACCTTTGGGCTCCCCGGTTGTGTAAACATTGCCTTTCTTCTGTCCTGCACGCAACAAAAATGCTACGGAGAGACCACGTGGGCACAGCTGGCCCTCAAATTACTTCTTTTGCTAAATATACACCCTGTGGGATTGCTGGCTGTGTGGAGATCACTGCTCTGGAGGGGTGGGAAATCTCTGGAAACATGAAAAGCTGCCCGTGCTGCAGCCATCCATATATACCCTGCCAGCTCCGGGTTCCCACCCATCTAGGCTTTCCCTGGGAACATGTTTCATAGAATCATAGAATTGGCCAGGTTGGAAGGGACCTTTGAGATCATCTAGTCCAACCATCACCCTATCTCTGATAGAAACCATCACTAAACCATGTCTCCAAGCACCACTTCTACCCGGTTTTTAAATCCCTCCAGGGATGGTGACTCCACCACTGCCTTGGGAAGCCCAGTCCAAGGCTTATTAACCCTTTTGGGGTAAAAATTGTTCCTGATATCCAAACTGAACCTCCCCTGGTGCAACTTGAGGCTGTTTCCTCTTGTCCCATTGCCTGTTCCTTGGCAGAAGAGACCAACCTCCACCTCACTACACCCTCCTTTCAGGGAATTGTAGAGAGCGAGAAGGTCTCCCCTCAGCCTCCTTTTTTCCAGGTTGAACACCTCCAGCTCCTTCAGCCACTTCTCACAAGACTTGTCGTCCAGACCCTTCACCAGCTCTGTTTCCCTTCTCTGCACACACTCCAGCACCTCAAAGTCTTTTTTTTTGGTGAGGGGCCCAAAACTGGACACAGCCCTCGAGGTGGGGTCTCACCAGTGGCAAGTACAGGGGGACAATCACCTTCCGAGTCCCTCTCACCACGCTGTTCGCCTGCTGAGATGAGGGAAATAGGGCAAAAAAGGGCAAAAGTTTTGTCATGTGTGGAAATAACGTGGGAAAAGAGTTTTAGCTGTTAGAGTTAGATCCCATTCCTGCTCTGGTGTGAATCTACGAGTGAGAGCCCTGGTGGGAGGAGGACCTGGGGCTCTCAGGACTTGTTACCCATGCCCAAAGCATGAAGATCTGCAAGGAAGAAATGCCAATGTGGATGGCAGGAGGATAACAGGAGTGTTGGTAACTCATCCATGGCTTCCAGAAGCTGCTTTTTGTTGCTTGCCTCCACAGTCCTTGCCTTTTATATTAAAATTCTAAACCAGGAGTTGTTGGGGTTCTTTTCCCCTGGTGAGGAACTTCTCCTGCATGCTGCTGTTTAAAAATGCATGTCTTGTTACCCTGAGGAGTTCTTGTTGTGTGCCTGAGGAAGGGAAAAGCCGTGGGGAGTGAAGAGGGCTGGAGATATCTTTAGACAGACACGAGTGTTTGTCTGCAGAGACTTCTCCCAGTAGAATTTTTGGTCTGCACCCACATCGCCTGGGGACTGGATCAGCCCTTGTTTGGGTGAGATGCAGAGGAAGAAGATACAAATGCTCTCAGCTCAAGCAATACATTTATTAGTGGAATAAACCAAGCGGAAAAAAAACCCAAACATTCCAGTCTGGGATGAAATCCTTGAAAGCAGAGCTCAGGCTGGGCGGGTGGAGGGGAGCAGGGGGGTCAGCATTGGCCAGGGACAGGCAGCAGGAAGGTGATGGTCTCTCCTGTCTCCCATGGACTCATCCTGCCACCACGCTGTGCCTGGCTTCCAGGACAAGCCTTTACAAGGGAAAATCATCTGTAAAGCACACTATACATATGTATTTATGTATATCCATATGACCTCTATCAATATGACCATTTTTTTCTGCAACAGCATCCTGACCTGTATCAGAAGCAGCGTGGCCAGCAGGACTGGGGCAGAGACCATCTCCCTGTACTGGGCACTGATGAGGCCCCACCTCAAGGGCTGTGTCCAGTTTTGGGCCCCTCACTCACCAAAAAAAAAAAGACTTGGAGGTGCTGGAGTGTGTCCAGAGAAGGGCAACAGAGCTGGTGAAGGGTCTGGAGAACAAGTCTTGTGGGAAGAGGCTGATGGAGCTGGGGGTGTTCAGCCTGGAGAAGAGGAGGCTGAGGGGAGACCTTCTTGCTCTCTACAACTCCCTGAAAGGAGGGTGTAGTGAGGTGGAAGCTGGTCTCTTCTTCCAAGGAACAGGCCATGGGACAAGAGGAAACGGCCTCAAGTTGCACCAAGGGAGGTTTAGGATGGGTATTAGGAAAGATTTTTACACTGAGAGGGTTGTCAAGCCTTGGAAGAAGCTGCCCAGGGCAGTGGTGGAATCACCATCCCTGGAGGGATTTAAAAGCCGGGCAGATGTGATGCTGAGGGAGATGGGTCAGTGGTGGGTGTGTCAGTGTTTGGTTGATGGTTGGACTTGGTGATCTAAAAGGTCCCTTCCAACCAAAATGATTCTATGATTCCATGTACTTGCCTCCTGGGGAACCAGCCCTGCAGTGACCCATCTCCTGCGTCCCCAAAGCCATCACAGCTCCTTGGTACCCAGTGCCCATCACCATCACCATCACTGCCTGAGGAACAGAGGTGTGCTACTTCCTGACTGGGACATTTTGGGGGGTAGAGAACTATTCAGTTGTTTTATTTCCTACCTACCAAGGACATGCCTGACAGATCAGGGTGAGTCTGAGCTGTGTCTCTCCATGACCTCTGTCGCTCCATGACCGACTTTTGTCAGTCTTTGAGCCAAGGTGTGTTTTTAAACTGCATTTCACAAGCACAAAACTTGTGTTTGAGTTCTGCCCTGAGTCCCTTCTTTAAATAACAAGCTGCTGAAACAAGAGACGGGGGAGGAAAACACGTTTCCAATTCCCTGCCGTTCCCTTTCCCTGCAGCCCATTGTGTATTTTATATCCGCCGCCAAATTATTCATGCGTTAGGTATCTTCACCACACCAGCTTTATGATGAACTCATAAAACATAAATATTCTCCACTCCAGAGGGATTTTTTTTTTTTATTGTGTGGTTTCAGGGTACTTAGCAAGCACTTAATCTCACCCAAGCTGTGGCTTTCTCAGCAAAGCGGAGGTCCCCATGAAGGGATGTGCAGGGGATGGAGACCAGCAGAGCCCATGCAAGGGGTGGCATCACCCATTTTTGGGTCCCCATCCTGCTGCATCATCATCAGAGCAGCCCTTACCCTGTGCCAGCTGGGTCTATAAACCTATAGATTTGTTTTTTTATTAATGTACTTAACGCCTCTCTTTTGTAGGTAGTTTTAATAGCCACAAAGTTTAACGAGGAGCTATTAAAGTGTAATCGCAGGACATTCAGAGGGCATCTCCAGCAGGGTGCTGGGCATTGGAGATACCCCCTGGCCGGCTGGGACAGCTGCACACAGGGCAAGGGAAAACGTCTGGGAAGAAAATATGGGCAGAAAATGAGAATTGGTGATGTAAGGCAGGGCGTTTTCATTAAATGTAATGAAAGAAATGCTGACAACCCTTTTTTTTCTGCACTGGAAACTGTTCATTAACTGAGATCTAAGTGTTTTGTGAAAAATATATACATATATTGGGGTTGGAACTTGATGATCTTTAAGGTCCCTTCCAACTCTAACTGTTCTATGATTCTATGATTCTATATATGTCGTTTGGATGAGAAAGATGCCAAGGATTGCCAGGGTGGGGAAGGCGGGACGGAGTAGTTTGGGCAGTCTTGGGGGGCTCAAGCTCTCTTGGGATGGGGAGGGAGGGGTCGTGGGGATAAAGTGGGGCCAGGACCATGCTTGGAGCTCACTCAGGCTTGGGTAGAGGGAGTTGCGGGGTTTGGAGATGTTCCATTGCAGGCAAGGATGTGGGATGATGGGTTTATTCCAGGACTACGGAGCAGAGCCAGCCTCCTGCCGAGGCAGCGGAAAACCTGCGCTTGGAGCCTCCTCTTGCCAGTAAAGGCTCCTGCCAATGACAAACATGCAAAAGCATTTCAGCAATGTTCTTCAAACCACCTCAAAATGTTTTTCTGAGCTTTGGTTGGGCTGGAACAAAAGCATCCAGGCTGCCCTGAATGCCTGTGAGATGGGAAGCTGCCCTTGCACCAGGCACACTGCTGAGCAAACCTGCTTCCTTTGCTGGCCCAGCAAATTCCTGCTCCTGGAGCATAAAGATGATGCTCCTAAATTAAACGGAGAGGCATTGTTCTCTTTCCCTTTTGCTAAGTGGGATTGAGTGGGATTTTATAACTTTAATATGTTAAGGTTCTGTATTCAAAGTATTCTATATATTCTACATAGTCTGTATATTCCATATTTCCTATTCTGTTCTATTCTATTCATTTTCAAACAATAATTTTATACATTTTTTTCTATTTTTACACATATATATCTGCTGAAGCCTCTGATACGTTGCTTCTTCTGTGTGTGTGTGCCAGGTAGACCTGGATGTGTCTAACAGAGCTATGGAAAATGGAAAACCATTACTCCTTCTGCCTCCACATCCTCCCAGAGCAGCCACCACACTGGGCACATGGAAGAAGGACAGAGGGTACTTTTGGGCATNCTGCTCTCAGGTCTCCCCGCAGCCTTCTCTTCTCCAGGCTGAACAGCCCCAGCTCTCTCAGCCTGTCCTCACAGCAGAGCTGCTCCATCCCTCTAATCATCTTGATGGCCCTGCACTGGACCTGTTCCAACAGTTCCATGTCCTTTCTATGTTGAGGACTCCAGAGCTGGACACAGGACTCCAGGTGGGGTCTCAGGAGCACAGAGCAGAGGGGGAGAATCACCTCCCGTGACCTGCAGGTCCCAGTTGATTCCATCGTGGGTCTTTCCAACCTGCAGGACCTAACCTTTGGGTTTGCAGCCCCACATTGCTCCCAGGATGGGGTTCATGGTCCCTGGAGATGCTGGGTGTGATGCTCATGGCCACGGATGGTCCTGCCCGGGCTCCTTGCACCATCCCTCACCCAAAATTGGCCCAGTTTGCCATGAACACCACCCAGATGTGGCATTCAGGAAAGGAGAGCACTGCAGGGTGACACCGATGAAGTGCTGGCATTGTTCATTGCATTGAGGTTTTTTTTATGGATGAAAAATCCACCTTCCTTCCAACTTTTTGTACATCTCCACTTCTGTGAACCTGAATTCTACTTTTCTAAAATAGCTGTTACACACGTACAGTGTCCTAAAATATACACCTAACCTACTTTCATCGAGTCCTCTACTGAAGATGTCAACTTGCAGCTTAAGGAGCAAGGGTCCGTGTAGCAGGACATCACTGGGGAGTCCATCTGCTCCTGGGGCAACCTGCAGAGAAGCAGCAGGGCTGCAGAAGGTGAAGAAATGATATGTGGGGTTTGGTTTTTGTTTGTTTTTCCTAAGAACCAAAGCAGTAATTGGATCTCGTCATGAAATTCAGCATTTGGTTTTATTTTTGGGGCACACACGCAGGCAGTCAGGGATTTGTCCAAACCACAGAAGAATGCAAACTCAGCTTTATTTTTAATCCTCTGGGAGTGGTCTGCCATGAAATTTCTGGGCTTTATTCCTCCCGTCCAGCAGCGCTCACCCAGCCATAGCCCATTGCTGGGATCGCTGCTGGTTCAGGCTCTGAAAAGGGTGACAACAATAAATAAACCAGAGTTAAAAAAAAATGTAGTGTTTCATAACCTTCAAAGCAAGGCGCTAAGTGTTGGCCAACATGTTGAATGTCTCTCTCAAATTCCTGGGCAGCTCTTGTGGGATGTTTTCTTTTATTTCCTCCATCCAGCTCTAACGTGGGAGGTCTCCTCCAAATGCCAGCTGGAGTGGTCATCCCAGGACCTGCCCTTCAGAACCTTTCCATGTCATGTAGCTGGTGGGAGGTGGATGTCCTCTTAAAAGCTACCTGGCTCCCCAAAATAGAGGTGTGATGAGCCCCAAGTCCAGCTGCAGCAGGATGCAGCATGGGGAGGTGGATGGAACAAAGTTTAATCATCCCACACAAGATTTCAGTGCCAGGTACGTGGGACATCTGACTTCTGTCACCTCCCTGGACTTCTCTCAAGGCTACGTGAAGCTGGTGCTGCTCATGCTCAGTCTGAAAGGAGGGTGTAGCAAGGTGGGAGTCGGTCTCTTCTCCCAAGGAACAGGTGATGGGACAAGAGGAATCCACCTCAAATTGCACCGGGGGAGGTTTAGGATGGATATTGGGAAAAATGTCTTCCCCCAAAGGGTTGTCAAGCCTTGGAAGAGGCTGCCCAGGGCAGTGGTGGAGTCACCATCCCTGGAGGGATTTAAAAGTCGGGCAGACGTGGTGCTGAGGGACATGGGTTAGTGGTAGCTTGGCAGAGCTGGGTTAACAGTTGGACTTGATGATCTTAAGGGTCTTTTCCAGCCTAAATGATTCTGATTTTATGATATTTCCTGGGAAGGGCCTCTGTGCTCCTTCCCTGTGCCCCAACCAACAGCACCACCCTGGGGTTCGGTTGTGAAGTGGAGCCCTAGGCATGAGGTTGGAATGAGGACATCTCATTTTCACTTTGATCTTGGATTTCCAGAAGTGAAAACACTTGTTTCTGCATATTTTAAGGGCCCGTTGAAGAGGTTTATGAAGCATTTTCACCCCAGCTGCGGGGAAGAACTGCAGGGTTGGAAAGAGGAACAAAGAAGTTCAATCTCCAAGGATTGATGAACATATCCAGAACATGATGGGTTTATCCAGGTCACCTTTTTCCTTCGCACCCTACAAGGAAATTAATGAAGCTCCCGGAGTTATTACCTCTAATTCATGACCTATTAATGGCAATAAAGCTTTAAGAAAGCACAAGAGATATTATGCTGAAGGGCAAAGGAAACACCGGTGCGTGGCTCCTAGCGGTTTATCTTGGTGATTTGGGCTCCCAAATGGGAGAGAGGGGAAATACAAGGTTTGATCCCTGCCCCAGGGACTGCCCTGAGTTTTATTGGGGAACAGCATATGGAATACCGACACTTAAGAAAAATGGTGATTGGGTAATTACAGGCTGACTAACCTAACTTTATTTAAAAAAAATGGATGGAGGAAGGAACTGTTCCTGCTACAGAGGTAAATGGAAAATGATATAAAAGTGGAGCAAAGGTGAAACAAAGGTTAATTGAGCCCGACTTTGGTAAGATAATGGATTTCTTAGACAAAGGGAACATGGGAGATTGCATCTGTCTGGACTTCAGCAAGAGCTGGCTGCAGGGGCACAGGGGGGAGGTGGGATGAGGAGGGGATTTCAGATGGAGGTAAGAATGCTGACAACTGGAGGAGTGGAGCTTTTTCCTTCAAGATCCAGATGAAAAGCAACGTTGTTTGGTATTTTCGTTAATGACCATAACAGGACAAAAAAATGGAGGGGGGAGTGGGGATGTTGCTGATGAAATATGCTGATGGCACAAATTTCAGGGGAAACATCAATAACTAAGGGGCCTTGAGGACTGAAATAATGGAGAGGAGAGGAAATCTAGTAGTGTAATATGCACTCAGAGTCTCACAAGGAAGGCTTGAGCCGCACGGTAAGAACACATTGGTTGAAAATGATTAAGGAGAAGGGTTCTTTCTGGTCACAAGGGATGAAGACCTTCCAGGAGACACACAAGGATCTCATTAGGCCTCACCTGAGATGTTGTACACAACCCTGATCAGGTGTGTCACAGGCAAAATTGAGCTCTCACAGTGCAGGGTAGACTCCAGGAAGCTGGTGCATTTAATCTACACAAAATCTCAGCGAAGCAAAGCGTGAGAACATCTACCTACTGACTGTGAAGACATTTAAGGGCCAGATACTAGGCAGAGGCAAGAAGCTTTTTCAAGTCATGGACAAGTGGGAGAACACAATGGGAGCTGGAGGAACCCTTCAAGATCTGACATAAAACCATTACAGCGATGAGGTTTCGAAGACCAAGACGCTGTTTTGGTGGCCAGTTGTGACAGCGAAGGAGCCATCTCTGCTCAAGGCATTGGATGACTACGTTCTTAGGTGGAGAAGGAGACTATTTGATGTGGTGCCTGCAGCAGCAGAGGACTCCGTGATAAACCTGAGGATCCTTCAAGTCAGACCAGAAAAACCTGAGATCCTGCATCCACCCTCGTAGCTGATGTGATCACTGTGTGTGATAACCAACAGGCGGGAGGAGGAGGAGGAAGGGCTTGATGTTGTCGAGGATTTCTTTGTTCCCACGGTCAGCTGGGTGCAGAGTAGATTGCCACCAAGAAATTTGAATAATTGTCTTTCCAAGCCTCCTGTGGTGGGGCACAGCCCTCCTCCTCCTCAACTTCATCCTAAGAGTTGAGTTTTAAGTGTCGGTGGTCTCAGTAACCACATGTTTTTTGAGATGGGGAAAAAGTTGCAGAATTTAGTAGTGATAAAACTACATGTGATTACTTGCTTTTTCCCATTTTTTTTTGTATTTTTTTTTCCCCAGCAGCAAATCAGAGCAGAGGAATGGGGTTTGGAAGTGTTTCTTACTTTGAGAATTCAAAGATTTTGTCGCAACTTGAGGCTAGATGAAATGTCAAGAGGCCAGTCCGGGCAGCGGGGAGGGAGAAACCAGGGAGGTGTGAGGCTCAGAGCCCCAGGCTTGGGAGATGCTGACGATTACATTTAAAAACTGTGAACCAAACCTGTCTCCTGCCTCCTCTCACTGGTTCTTTGAAATCAGCCTAAATGCTGGGAGTTAATAAGGCTGGGTCCTGCTGCTTTGGTCCATTCAATGTTTGTATTTTCCCCTTTGATGTAAAAATAGACCAAATGATGTAAAAATAGACCAATTTTTTTTTGCTAACAAAAAAAAAAAGGCAGTGAGTGGTTGATGACAGTGCTTGAGGACACAGAGCTATCTTAGGATGGTGAGGGAAAGGCAGAAGGGTGTCCCATTAAATTGCACCTCTCTTTGCCTCATGAAGAGCAGCAAAGTGGGCATTGCCAAGCCAAGGGGCATCCCATGGTCCAATGCCTTATTTTCCTCTTTCGGGGAGGAAGAGAAACTCCTTATCTCTCCAAAAAGTAAAATTACACACTCAACACTGTTATTTTGGTAGAAGTTTAAAATCAGTTGAAGCCTTCTTAAAACTCCAGTGGAATGAGTGGTTTTCAATATGTTAGCATTCAGCTAAGGTTGAATTGAAATATCCAATATGAAGATACCCACCAAGGCAAGATACACAATGATGTATTTCTTGGGACTTCAGGATATCTTTGTTTTCCCAGAAACAACGTGGATGGAGAACAAGTGTTTTCCCAGCAGAATAACAACATTCATGGTTCCCTGCACCTTCCAGCAGCGTTTGCTGGGGACACTCAGTGCTTGCAGTGCTCAGATGCTGCTTTGCTCCTCCTGAGCAGACGCTGCCAAGCTCCCCAGGTACCTGTGACCCTTTCCCTTCACAAAATGCACCATTTCTCTCCCCAAAACCGCTTTGCTGGGTGGCAGGCAATCCCCACCCCCAGGGTTTCCTCTCAGACATCTCATACATCAAAGTGCTCGACGGCCAGGGGTGTTTTACCACAAAACCCCCTTTCTTTCCCAGTGCTGGGGTGGAAAAATAAACACCAGCCGCTGTATTAAAATGCAAAGTCAAATGAAGCCCTCTGCTCCTTGCAGCTTCATTAGGAGGGCCTTCCATTTGGCAAATTAAGAGGAGCCAATCAAAACTGCATTTGCAAAACACACATTAACGAATCAGTAACTGTAAAAACAGCCATCAAAATAGCTTTTAATGTTTCCAAATTGACTGCAGTGAATGCAGATCATATGGTGCTCAATTGAGTTTAGGAGCGAGCTATAATTTCTGCATATTTATATACCAACAGCTGAATTGTATCTTTCAATTTTTAAGCCTGTGGCTTTCAAACCACAATGATCCCAGCTCTGAAAACCCTTTGATTCAGCCCGAAACAATGGTGGGCAAAGTGTTGGGTGAGGAGGGAAGAATCTCAGCTGTGACTTTTATCCTGATAAATGGAGATGTGGTGGTGGGAGGGGTTGGGGGGTAGACAGTGTAGGGCAGCAGAGCTCATCAGCAGGTACTGGGATGGTAAATGACACCTCTCCTGGCTTAATTTACCTCTCCCTCCCAGGATCTTGTTGTTTGGGAATGGGCAGGCCAAGCAGTTTGGTCGTGGTCAGGATATTGAAGGGATGACATGATGAGACAGTGGTGCTTGCTGGTGACCAGGGACCTGCCTTGGCTGGGGGAAAAAGACCCTGCATCCTGGGCTGCATCCCCAGCAGCGTGACCAGCAGGGTGAGGGGTGGGTTCTGTCCCTCTGCTCCACTTTGGGGAGACCCAGCCAAGTGCTGCCTCCAGTTCTGGGGTCACCAAAAGCAGAAGGACATGGACCTGTTGGAGGAAGGCCAGAGGTGGCCATGGAGATGCTGGGAGGCCTGGAGCCTCTCTGCTAGGAGGACAGGCTGAGAGAGTTGGGGGGGTTCAGCCCGGAGAAGAGAAGGCTCCAGGGAGACCTCAGAGCCCCTTCCAGTTCCTCAGGGGGCTCCAGGAAAGCTGGGGAGTGACTCTTGATGAGGGTGGGGAGCCCTAGGAGGAGGGGGACAGGTTTGACACTGAAAGAGGGGAGATTTGAGCTAAAGAACTTCTTTGGTGTGAGGGTGTTGAGAGCCTGGCCCAGGTTGCCCAGAGAAGCTGTGGCTGCCCCATCCCTGGAGGGGTTCAAGGCCAGGCTGGATGGGGCTTGGAGCAACCTGGTGTGGTGGGAGGTGTCCCTGCCCAGGGCAGGGGTTGGAACTGGATGATCTTTAAGATCCCTCCCAACCCAAATCATTCTATGATTCTATCATCTGAGCTCAAACACCTTCATACCTCAGGAGTGGCTTCCTGCATGTATTTTAAGACTGAAATAAATGCCTTTAAATAAAAATAAAAAAAAATACCCAAATGGATGTGGTGTTTCTCTGTAGCAGAAACACGCTGACTGTTCCCCAAAGTGTTATTCTGCTTCCTTGTGCAGTCTGACCCAGAATAATAACCATATCAATGATTTTATATTAAGATACATACCCTGTCACGCTCCATTAGCAGAATGCACTGAGTATCTTTTAATTTGGAATAAGAAGATCATCCAAATCTGGGAATGCTAACAAGGAAAGGACTATAGAAAGGGGCTTTTTCATTATAAATAATACATATTTAATATTTAATAATGTGATGAAATGCTTTACCCTGAGTCTGCATCTCTAGGTATCTGCACCAAGCATGGTCCAACCAAATTGACACGCCGAAAGACAGACTTGCTTTACCAAAAAACTTTTCACTTCATCACAAACTATAAAATCCCTCATGTCCCTGTGCTACAGGAGCCCTTTCTGCAACAGGAATTAATTTATACTTAAAATACAGGCAACAGCAGCCATGCCCAGCCGAGGTGCTGTATGAGAAGTCTGAGGCTGGAGGAGGTTCAGCCCTTGGCGGGATATATTGGCAGGATCTGTTATTTTTGCTAATTTATTCCCAACCAGCTCCACACAAGATGGATTTCTGCCCGTGGAAGGGCTGGGAAGGCAACCCAAAGCTTCTATCTGGCTGCGGGATATCAGTTTGCAGCAGATTTTTCTAGTTAGAAGGTGAAGAAAAAGCCGACTCAGTAGCGCTGTGCCGGATGGTTGGGAAAGGGGAATTCCACCTCCAAAGGCTTCCTATCAAAACCTGGGGCTTCTAAGTTCTCCAGCCCCCAAAGGAAAACGGAATAATATTTTGATTAAACCTTTTGTGTCATCCACATGGAAAACCCAAGGCACTTTTCTTTCTGTCTCCTTCCCCAGCTGCTTATTTTGCTTAGTGAAAAAGACCTCAAATGTCAGCAAATTGCATGAAAAACCTAGATAAATGTTACCAAGCTTAATTTGGTGAGAAACCGTGATTTAAAAAAAAAAAAAAAAACAAGAAAGAGATGATAAATGTGCTTATGAACTTTTTTCTCTCTCCTGTTTGCTGGATCAGGCTCCCAAGCAGAAGTCCCGTTACTGAAGGACCATCCCCAGTGACAATTTTTTGCTCCTGCACCCAGAAACGTGCTATTTCAGGAGCGTGTCTGTCTTCCCATCTGTCAGTTAACACCCCTCCATAAGTTATCCCAGATGGAGGGGAAAACTGGGATTCCCCAGGACTGTTTGGGCACCCCAGGTGCCTGCACTGGCTTTGTGAGGCTTTCGCATGGGCTGAAACTTGTCTTTCTGCACCCAAAATGCAAAATGAAATAGATAAACCTGCAGAAAGTTATTCTAGAAAGGGGAATTTATGGAATTTACTGCTGTTCCTTGGCAAAGCTGGGGGTGGCTGGATGTGGAAGGCTCCCCAGGAGCTGGGGAGAAGCAATGGGGAGCAAAGCTGGTTCGGTTCATGTGCTCTCTACAGGTGGCCCATTTATTTATATTATTTGAGTCACAAGATTGAACTGTGGAACAACGTGTAGTGTTAGACACTGAAGGAAAACCCTGGGCATGAAACCATTTGGAAGATATTATCTTTATTATTTTATTATTTTATATCTTTAATGTATTTTTTTTTATTTCCTTAACATAATTTATTAATGTGTTTCCTTAACGTAAATAGTACAACTTTCTTTAGAACCACCTGGAATATTCTTGATAGCACAGAATCATGGAATCAGGGAATTGTCAGAGTTGGAAGGGACCTCTTGAGACCATCCAGTCCCACTCCCCTGGTAAAGCAGGGTTGCCCAGAGCACATCCCTCAGGACTGCATCCAGGTGGGGCTTGAAGGTCTCTAGAGAAGGGGACTCCACACCATCCCTTCCAGGCTTCTGCCACCCTCACCCCAAAAGAAGTTCCTCCTCATATTTGTTTGGAACTTCCTATGTTCCAGTTTGTGCCTGTTGCCCCTCGTCCTGTCACTGGGAACCACTGAGAAGACTCTGGCTCCATCCCTCTTCAACCCACCCTTCAGATCTTTGTGAGCATCCCATAAGACCTAATAAGCATTAATAAGTAGCGTCTAAAAATAGCATCTTGAATTCAGTTTGGGCGTCTGGTTTTTGCTTTCAAAAAAAGAAAGAAAAAAAAGAAATTTGGGATTTCGGGGGTGAGGCAGCACCTGCATGGGGTTTGCACTGGAGAAGGAGGAGGAGAGGAGGAGGCAGATCACTGACTCCATCCTGGGGATGCTGCAGGACTGCCTGGCACCTCCAAGAAATCCCCTGAAATGGAGATAAACCCCTGCTCTGGGCAGCATTTCTGGGAATGGGAATTTAATCTGGGCTTGCAAGGGAAACCTTTCATTCACTCCGGCCACTGTCTCAAAAGAGACTCTTCTCTTCCCACCAACTCCCCATCAGGTCACCCAGGGTCTGTGTTTCTGTCCTGGCTTTGGCAGCAGCACGTCCCCTGCTTGGAGCGGCGTTAATTAACCCAGGGGATTCATTTACCTTGAGTAAGATGAGTTTTTACAGCAGGCCTGGTTCAGGAGCAATGGAAAGACCTCCTCGTTCATGCCATCCCCAACTGGCAGAGGAAGGACATGGTGGGGATGGGGCTGAGGGCTGAATCTGGAGCATTTGGCTGAATTCAGGAGAAATTGAAGCTTGTCCCCCCCTCCCAGCATCTCAATTTTTGCAGAAAACCAGAAAAGGCTGAACCTTTGCTGCAAAAATCCTACTTTACCTACCACCATGGCTGAGCTACCCCACAGCTGAATCCCACCCGCTGGCAAAAATGCTTATTTATTTAAAAAAAAACCCCAAACATACTAATAATATTCACATATTCCACATTCACATCTGCCATTGGGTACAATCATCCAAGAGATCTTTTGTAATTAGGAGGAATATGGCCAGCACAGCCCATTCCTGCCCCTGGGCATGTATTCCCTGCTTGAGGGACTTGGATATTCCACTTTATATTCTCCCGGATCATCTCCCAGCTGGCAGAGGAGCTCTGGAGATCTATTTTTTTGTCTTTGCTCCCCCCCTCTTTCTGATTCATGAATAATGTAGGGACGGGCAGAGTTGTCTGACGAGAGGTGACAAACGAGGGTCCTCAAACACGGCGGCAGCAGACAAGGATGCCATCAGCTTTCCACCCCCGTGCCCCGCTCCCCATCACCCCTTCAACAGCTTCAGGCTCCGTGTTTGTCTGGGAAGCATCCTTGAATATATAAAAAAAATATAAAAATCAGCATTTGTCTCTCTTTTGGGAGCTTTTGCCAAGAAGCAATCGCGTGGAAATGATATTTTCATTTCCCATTTATACCCCAGCCCACAGTTCGGATTTCTCCATAAAATCAACAATGCATTTACCGAAGGTTTGGGGCATTTCTCCTTGGTTTATGGCATAATAAAATAAAGCAGGACCAGTCTTCAGCTGGTATTAATCAACACGGCACCATTCCCTGCCCCTGCTGCTGATCTACACCTGGGGAGGGCTTGGCCCAACATGCCCTCCCATTGCCTTGCCTTTGCCACCCCTGCCCATGTGGCATGATCAGAAGTAGTGGGACACCCTGTCCCTTTGCCCCTTGGAGTCCTCCTTAATAAACTTTGCATTTCTGGGGTGTGCTACCTTGTTCTTTTTCCTTATTTTTAAACTATATGTCCAACTCAGAGGTGCAAGATGGGTTACACCCACCTCGATGTTGTTCGTCAACACCAGGGCATCAGACATCCCAGCAGCATCAGACAGCTCCACCACAAAGAGTGATGCCGGCGTGAAAACTTCCCCCGGGAGCAATGGAAACCATCAATGAAATCCTCCAGAGAGGATATTTTTCCAGAAGGAGACCATCCCACACACATTCACGGCTGTGTGGAGCTGATGCAGTTGTTGGCACACAACCGCACCTTGTCTCGGATGCATTTTTCCTGTCTGTTCCCTGCCACATAAATATTGACGCATACCAGGAACCTGGCAGCAGACATGACCTAGAAATACACTTTTTAAAATTTTTCCAAGCCTGCAGGAAAGAAAAGTACATTTGCATTTTCCAGAGGGGAACTTAGATTATTTTTTTAAATGCATCCCATCGTTGTATCTGCTCTCTTGAAATGATCAACACTCATTAGGTCTAAATATAAGTGAATACAGGTTTTAATGCATAAAGAATGTACCAAGGATGGCTTGTGTGGTGCCTTGCAATAAATCCCCTTGTTTCCCTGCTCTAAAATTGCATGATCTTCCTGCAATGGTCATGGGCACAACATGGAGCCATAGCTCCTGGCTGGATGATGTGGCAAAGGGAACCGTAGCCAAGCAGGAGGAACCTCCTGAAGCTCTCCAGCTTTCCAAAAGTCGGTGCCCGTTCCATTATCCAGCTCCACATCTCATGAAAAAAAAGCAGAATTAGGAGCAGAGTTGTAAGCAGGGAAGAAATCCCTGGTGGGTTAGTTGTCTCCGAAGAGGAGTTGCTGGAGTGAGTGATGAGCAGCGAACGCGAAGGTCTCCTCCAGCAGGGGCAATGTGGCAGGCAGCTGTGCTCTCGTGACACTGCCGTCAGCTTTTATTGCTCCAAATTACACACCATTACTTATCTGTGTTTGGGAACGCCTGCAGTTACTCCGGCGAGGCCTCTGCCAGACTTCATTCATGGCTTTGGGGAGGGGAAGAGCCTCTGATGGGGCTTGCTGTCTGACATCGCTCTGTGCCGCGGTTGTGGTTCGCACCATCTGCATCCACTAACGCGGGAAGGGGATGACTTCATTTTCCCTGCGACGTTTCAGATGAGATTAGTTTCGCACTCTGCAACTCAAAACCAGACCTAGATTTTTTTATCTCTGTTGTAGGATGGCCTTACTTCTGCAAAGCAGTGACAAATCAGCCAGTCCATTCAGATTTTCTTTGATTTTCATAGAATCACAGAATGGTTTGTGTTGGAAAGGAACTTAAAGACTCATCCAGTGCCACCCCCTGCCCTGGGCAGGGACACCTCCCACCACACCAGGTTGCTCCAAGCCCCATCCAGCCTGGCCTTGAACCCCTCCAGGGATGGGGCAGCCACAGCTTCTCTGGGCAACCTGTTCCAGGGTCTCACCACCCTCACACCAAAGAATTTTAACCCAACAAAACTCATTGCAGTTGTTGACTGCAGTTTGATGACTAGCAAAGTTCTGCCCTGACCTGGGTGCCCTGTCTCAAACCCCTAGATGCCTAGATGTCATACTTGCTTCCAAGGATGGCCCATTTTTCAGCTTTCCCAAGAGGCTTCTGTGGTGCCTCCATGGTTGGTGGGGTGATGGCGCTCACCTGGACCTTGATGGCAGCAGCAGGGCCACCAGCCATAAAGGGAGAGGAGCTGCTCAGAATCCTCTGGTTTCCCTCAACCAGTAAAGTCCCTTTTTTTGAGTAGGAACAGCTTTGGGGGAGATGCCCCACTGGCACTGCTCATTAGTCCAAGGAGTTGAATTATCTGATGGTATCTAAGATAACTTAATGCTGGACTAATTAGAATTACTGGTTGTAGACTTCAGTGGATGAAAGTGGGGTCTGGAGAGCAAGTCCTGTGAGGAGAGGCTGAGGGAACTGGGCTTGTTTAGTTTGGAGAAGAGAGGCTGAGGGGGGATCTCATTGCCCTCTACAGCTCCCTGAAAGGAGGTTGTAGAAAGGTGGGTGCTGGCCTCTTCTCCCAAGGGAATAACGAAAAGACCAGAGGAAATGGTCTGAAGCTGTGGCAGGGGAGGTTTGGACTGGGTATTAGGAAGAATGACTTCACTGAGAGGGTGATCAGGTGCTGGAACAGCCTGCCCAGGGAGGTGGTGGAGTCACCATCCCTGGAGGTACTTAAAAACTGTGGAGATGTGGCACTTCAGGGCATGCTGTAGTGGCTGAGATTGTTGGGTTGGGTGATTTGGTTTATGGGTTTGGGTTTTTTTTGGTGTGTATGTTTGGATTGATGATCTCAGAGGTCCCTTCCAACCATGAAGATTCTGTGATTGTTTTTGTGAAAACTGGCTATTTCTCCATTAGAAAGATAATCCCAAGCATCCAAACAAGCTCACTTGAGCTAGATATGGCTGCAGGCAGGGCCAATGTGGATGAATTACTGGCCAAACCAGTGACTTGGCTGAATAGGTCCTTCACCAAAGGCACTGTGTTCAGATGAGAAGGAATTCACCTCGGTCCCAGGGCAGCAAAGACCACAGGCTCAGCTGCTAACTCCTGCCTGGAGCCCCATCCACCATGACGGATGTTGCAGATAATATTTTTTGGGAAAATATCCAGTCTTTGATTAGAGGTTTCTTTTCCTGCCCTCTGGCTGATGTAATCCGGGGCGAGCTGCACTAAATGAGATTTTAAAATGCGGGCTATTAGATTACATGATATTACGTTAAATTAGTATTGAAATATGATTGCATTATTGACATAGGAGCTGAAAGGTGTAATGAAGGCATCAAACAAATGCAGGCTGGCCGGAGGGAGGCCTGACTGTGCCTGAAGCTAGGAAACCACACTAATTACAACCATTAGGATGCGGAGTGATGGGCGTTGGGTTGGGATTGATTTTGTTCACCGCGCATCAGTTCCAAGCCCCGGTGGGAGCAGCCTTCCATGGTTCAGCCCAGGCACGGTTCTCCTCACTACCCAGTAAGCAGAGGAATTCAAATAACAGTGCCTGTAGCTGCGTTTCCAGCTAGAAAACTAATTTATGCTCAGCAAATAGCCAGGGCAATTACTGTAGCAAACAGCGGTGGTAAATATTTAGCGGGAGCGGGGATACCCTTGGGAGCATCCCAGCTGCCCCCGCCGCCTCTTGTGCCGCTGCGTAGGGGTGTGGAATGTCAAACTCCACAAAAATCAGTAGCAGTGATCTGTTTTAACGACCTGAGATCTGTTCCTTGGAGTTGCAAAGCCTTGCTGTTGATTTGTCTTTCATTTTCCCTTGGAAGGGAACTGCTCCCGTCACCCCGTTGGGGCTGCGCTTCTGGTTCCCAGGGATGCAGCTCCTTGGTGTCGCCATGCTGGGAAGAGCATTCCCAGTAATTCATGGCTGCTGCATCCACAGTGGCAGCCAGCTCCTTAAACTGATGTATGGAAGCTCTAAAACGAGCCATAAAACCCTTGAGCATCCCCAGTGGTGGCCTCAGCGGGGACACGACGGGCACCTGCAGCGCCACGGCCCCACCTTGGCAAGGGATGCTCTTTGCCCAGGGAGAATATTTTTGGCAAAACCAAACCAGGCCACGCAGACATTTCAGAGCAGATTTGGAGCAGGTCAAGAGCCTGTATCTCCTGCCTGCTTTCCGCTGGGATGGAGGAAAGCAGCGCCAGGCAATCTCTGGCTGGTGCCTCCCAGCATTTCCCCACTCCAGGGGAGATCGTGGAGGAAAATCCTCCTCCCAGCGTCTTGTCAGGAGCCTGAGAAGAAATATCCTTGGGATGCCATCGCAATGACAGCCTATTGCTCCAGCTCGTGATGAGAAATGGGTTTTGCAATATTAGAATTCGAGCTTTGCAAGTGAGAAAAGAAAAAAAAAGAAAGAAAAAAAAATAATTCCTCCCATCCATGCTGTCGCGCAGATTTTGGAGAGCATGATGAGGAGCCAAGTCAAAATATTAGGAGTTTTGCATTATGTGACCTACTCACGCTGACAGACTGGCGAGATGGATGTGATAAACAGTGCGTCTGCTCATGCACATTAATGAGGTTAATAGCAACACATTCCCGAGGAACACAAGCACCAGGCATCAGGAACAGAGGCGTTCGTCTCCGCAGGTCTCCCGTAACCCCCTGCAGACGGTAGAAGGTCCCATGACACGAAACATCTGTGATGGGGCAGAGGGAAAGCCTTAGACTTTCTGACTTTTCAGATTATCATGGCTTGAGTTGCACAGCAGTTTGGGTGACAGCTGGTGGCACTGGGGTGATGATGCTGCAGCGATGGGCAGAAAACTCATGGTTGGTTGAGGCTGGTTTGAAAAACTGAGGGACTTGGGTCTTTTTAGTCTGGAGAAGAGAAGGCTGAGGGGGGATCTGATCAACACCTAGAAATACTTCAAGGGTGGGTGTCAGGAGGATGGGGCCAGGCTTTTTTCAGTGGTGCCCCATGAGGAGGGCAAGAGGGAACGGGCACAAACTGGAACAGGAGAAGTTCCATCTCCACATGAGGAGGAACTTGTTTGCTGTGAGGGTGGCAGAGCCCTGGAAGAGGCTGCCCAGAGAGATGGTGGAGTCTCCATCTCTGGAGACATTTCAAACCCATCTGGACACATTCCTGTAGGTCCCACTCTTGGTGGACCTGTTTTGGCAGGGGGTTGGACTAGACGATCTCCAAAGGTCCCTTCCAACCCCGTATCTTTCTGTGATTCTGTGGGGTTGTGATGGCCACCTATGGAGCTGGGTGGATATTTGAGAAGATGAAAAGTCCTGCTTTTTGGCAGGGCAAAGCCTTGTCCACTCTCCCCCACTGATGGCCAAGCCACCCACACCCACCTACACCCTTCAAGGACACACACACTAATGCTGCCACTCCATTAAACATGTATCCCAAGGCTCCAGGTTGGTTTTCCTATCAGGGCTGATCCCTAAGACCTGGCAATGCTCAGCACATCCCCTCCACAGAGCAAGGATGGACACTCCGGAGCACTGGGCAATGCCTGCCCTTTGGAAATATGTTTCTTAAATAGCTCATTGCATCAATCATCTCTTTGTAGTGCAGCGTTGACATCTTTCCTTCCCCAAATCCCTCCCAGTGGGTAAAACATGTACCGGGTTACAGACTAATGGCAATTAAAACGTCTCTCTTATAATTTATAATGCTCCCGTAATGGAAATAGCAGAAGTTGCTGGGGCACTGGAACCCCCCTGGTACCCAGCGGCAAGTTCTGCTAGCAGCATTAGGGGAAACAGGCAAAACAGATGATGAAGCAGTCCTGAGCTCGACTGACTCCTAAAAAAAAAAAAAAAAAAATAAAAGGAAAATTGCAATAAACTTCAAGGTTAGCCCAGAAAAATACATCTGAGGAAGCAAAGGAGGAAAACTCCTACCTTCTCCCTTTCTCCTCCAAAAGGAACAGGGTGTTCATCAGGATTTAGAGATCTGTTCACATACAAAGAAAGGAGGTGCCAGCGATGAGGTGATAATCACCTGCTAATTGCTAATCACAGAGACCTGGGTTGAGACTGACTCTCCCTGTGACTGAGCCAAAAGCAGGAGATTATGAAAGCATCGGTTCACTCACCGAAAATCCCCTTTAACCAAGCAACAACTGAAGGATACAAAAAGAGACATAAATGTAGTTTGGAATCCAGTTGCCTCTCAGAGACTGTGATTTCAGGAGGGAAAATTTCCCTGCCTCGATGGAGTTAAAACTCACCCTGTTATTCAGTATCTCATTCCAAAACTACCACCTGAGCTGCTGAGAACTGCAAAACTCACGGCAGTGGGCTGTGGACAAGGGATTACTTTCAAGGGATGTGTGATTGCTGCCTCCTCACCGTTCAGCTTCAAGTTTTGGCTAATTTTGTATGTTTTCACAGACATATCCGTAGCATCACATCTGCAGATTGGCCTGTGGGTGGGCTTTAAATTGGTGGTGGGCAGAAATAGTGTCACGGGGAAACGATCCCTTGGCAGGGGGGCTTGAAACGTGGGGAGAAATGTGGGGTTTGGTGTGCCTTGGTATCCGGAAAAACTGAAGGCAAATTCAAGTTGTAGGATGGTTTGGGTTGGAAGGGACCCTAGAAATCATCCAGCCCTTTGCCCTGAGCAGGGACACTTCCCACCACACCAGGTTGCTCCGAGCCCCCTCCAACCTGGCCTTGGACCCCTCCAGGGATGGGGCAGCCACAGCTTCTCTGGGCAAAGGGTTCCAGGGTCTCACCACCCTCACACCAAAGAAGTTCTTCCCCACATCTCATCTCTATCTCCCCTCTTTCAGTGTCAAACCCTCACCCCTCCCTCATCAAGAATCTCCTGTAGGGCTCAAGCCATGGCTTGCTCCTGCTTTCTGAGCTGGAGTTGCTCTTTGCTTCCTCAAGACAAAGGGAAAACATTTCAAAACTCAGTATATTTTTCTGACGATACCCCCCAAAATTGCACCCGATCAAATTAATATCAGTTTTGCTGGGACAGAGCCCAAAAGCTGCTGACAGTTAGCCCAGAGTACGCAATTAGTCCATTACCAATTAGCCGTTGTCTTTGGGGGAGCTTGGTTTTCCCCCCAGATCTGTGGTTGGGATTGAGAACATGAACCCCCATGTCCCTGGGTTGACTGACATCCCTGAACCTCCACTCCTGAACCGTGGGAAGGGGTAGTTTTCTGAGCTGTCACTCTTCATCCCCTCGCTAGGAAAGAGGCCTTAAGTCAGTTTTTCTTGTACTTTAATGAGATTGCAGAATAGAAAAAAAAATAAGGGAGGAAAACCAGAATAAACGAGGCTAATTTAATCAGGCCCTATGTCTGATTGTGTTACCTCCAAGTATTGGCACAGCAACTTGTTCAGCTGTGACATTTTTCTGCTCAAATAGAGAGATGGAGGCAACCTTGCCCTGGGCCCCAGTGTTCAATATTTGCCCATCGGGAATGGGAATGGTGTGGAAGCCAGCTTTCTGTGGCAAACTAGTCTCAAGCCAGAGAGTTGATTTAATTTATTGTCAATTAATATTAAGCTTCAGGTATTGAGGAAAAGAAGGAGCTGGGTGATTAGAGGTTTTATCATGGTGTATGTTTCCCAGGTACCAATGGCTGTGGTGGGGTGGCCATGGTGCCTCCTGGGCATCCGTGCCCTGCTTGTGGACTTTGGCTCAAAAAGAGGGGAAAAAAGGTTCCTAGATGTGTATATTGCTGGGGAGGGGCCTGAGCCCCATGGGGACACCTTGGGTGACAACCACAGTGATGGGAGGGAGTGACTTTATGTCCTTCCCTCTCCGCAGGCAGAGTTGGGGCCATCACTGACAACAAGAAGAAGGGTAGATTTTGGGGTCCTAACTCAGTGATCCATAGCTTGGAGCAAGCCAGATAACCTGGCACGCTGATGTCTGTGTTTGCATGTCCTAAATCCACACTTAATTACCAACTCAAGGGCCAGAAGCCTCCCTCAATGCATCTAATATCTTTTCTTTTTGGTTTTTTTTTTGGATTGTTCTTTTTTCTTTTTTTCCTTCTGGGTGCTTTGAAGATCAGATCCCAGCTGCCAGCCTTCCCGCAGCTTGAAAGGGAAGATGCAGGTCTCCTGGCAGCGCTGGCTGGAAAGTGTGAGTCAGCCCAGAGGCATCTTCTCTGCTGGCATCGGGAGGAATCAGGCTGGGAGGGAGAAGCTTTGCCTCCGCTGGACCTCTCCTCCAGCTTCTATGAGAAGGATTGCATCAGTGGGAGAAGGGTGTTTACTTCTTTCTCCTCCATCTGTGATGATAAAGCAAAATTAATACACCCTCCTCTGAATTTTCCCTGATTATCATTTGTGCAGTAGGTAGATGAGCCCCGAGGCATATCTGTAAGGGTACATATGGTGTAGGTTATTTCCTGGTATTGATCAGAGATGGTCTGCTATGGATATCAGCCTTTTAAAGTGGAATATTTTGCCTTATTTCCCAAGCGACTGACCAGCTGAAATCAATAGAAAAGCTTTCATTGATTTAAATGGGGTTTTGATCAAGCCCTAAATCACTTCCCAGATTTGCAGCCCTTCTTCTCAACAGCAGGTATTAAAAAAAAGAAAAAAACCCAGAACACCCACCCCGATATATCTGACCAGAAGGAAACACCAAGAGGAGCCTCTGGAAGCACCATCAGATGCATCCCAATGGCACATGAGATGTCCCTTCCACTGGCACCCAGCTTCTGCATCCCCAAAGCCACCACAGCTCCTTGGTACCCAGCACTCATCCCCATCACTGTTTGGGGATCAGAGGTGTGCTGCTTCCCAGCTAAGGCATTTTGGTGGGGTAGAAAATGATTTGACTGCTTAATTTCCTAGCTACCAAGGAAGTACCTTGCAGAAGAAGGCGAGTTTGAGGCAGGCAAGGCCCACATTTGCATCCCAAAGTTTGGCCTCAAATACAGCAAGCCCTAAAAGTCTTGATTATGTAAAAATCGTTGCGGAAAAAAATTTCAGCTGACTCCAAATAGAGCTGCTTAATTAATATGGCAAGAAGTCAAGCCAAGAGAATTAGCATTAGCTTTGGGATAAAACTTTAAAAGTGCTGGTGCACTGATAAAGCTTAAATTTCCTACAGTAATAATTAAAAAAAAATAAAAAATAGACCAATTGCTTTCTCAGTGGTGATGGATGGGATGCTGCAGCCTTGTTCCTCCACAGCACTGAAATGTGCTGCAGGACCCCACCATGCCCATCGTTCAGTGTCTGGGTGCAAGGAGGTCATGAGCAGCATTTGCCTGGTGGGACAAGTGCTGTCTTCCCTAAATAGAGGACAATGTGTTGTCCCCAGCCCAGTGTTGCTCTCTTGGATCTGAGATGCTGTAGGAGATACCTGGGTCCATCACAAACTGTTAGCGATGAGAAACAGAACCCTAAGTCACCCTCAACCTGGCTGTAGGATTTCAGCTTCCAAGTTGCTCAGGCACACTTAGGAATTTCATCAGTGAGGCAATTTCACAGAATTCACCTTTTAAGAACCCAAAGGACGCTGCCAGCATCAAATCCTGTGGGTGGTTACAGAGACCTTGGCAAGGGTTTGAGTAAAAAGTGGAAATGCTTATTTTTCCCAAAGCCAGCCTAATGCTTTTGATAATATGTAGCCTGATGATCCTGGTGAGAGGCAGGAGAAATAGATACTGCCTGCATGAATTTCAGTTGCTCTTTAATTATCCATCACACGACCTAAATTACATATTCCATTCTCTTCTCAGCTTCTGTTACCTCCTAGGTTGAATGTTGAACGTGACAACTGATTTAATTCTTTTGGCTCATAATATTTTTATGAGGGTGCTTCTGTAGTTAGAAAAAAAAAAAAAGCTACTTTTGAGCTTTTTGCAATAAAGTCTCCTGCAGGATGTCAGGGCAAAAGCTTTGAGGTTCTCCTGTTGGTGTGGATGCTGGCTGTAGCATGCTGAACAACTTGAGGGTTAAGGTCCAATTCCCACCATGCTGTAAATATGATGTTAATCAACTAGTTTGTATCAGTTTCTGAAGTATTTAGGCTTTATCTTACATGGAAAATAGCATTAAACTGATTGGGAAAGGGTTTGAGTCAAGAAGGACCGTGTGGTGTGCACTTGGCTCTAGCTGAAGCTGGTGAGATCCCAACCTTGGGACACCCTGGGCAGACACTGGGTTCAAATGCACCAAAACTATATAAAAATAACAGGAATGAGCTCCTGAGGAATGCTGTGAAAACAGAAGGTTTCTGAACTTCAGGGTTGTCCTGTGGAGGAGAAAGTGAAGCAGTCAGAGCCACACTATCACTACCTCCTTGAACACAAGGTCCCCTTGATAAATATACATAAATAAATAAAGGCATGGGAGAGAGCAAAGCAGGAAAACACTCCGATACAAATAGGATGTGGAAAATGCTCTTGGCAAGTCTTGGTTGTACTGGTATGGGATCTTATCATCACCCTCAAGTCCCATCTCATCAGGAAAGCCTCCCGAAGCTGTGGCTGGCTGGGGTCAGTGGAAATAGGCATTTGGCCAGGAATGCTTTGTAGCCAGCAGCCGCAGGCGTGAGCCCCACTTACAACTTGGTGTCAGCCAAAAGTCAAACTCCAGTAGAGCCACCGCAGGTTTTCCCACCAGCATCTCTCTCCGTGGTGATGCAGAGCCCAGTTCTGCCATTGAGTTTCTTCCTCCTGCAGCTGGGTTTTCCAGCTGTGTGTTTTGAGCAGCTCCTCACAGGCTGCTGTTTGCAGAGAATAACCCAAGGAGATGCCACACGCCGCGAGCGAAGAATGGTTTGGCTTTTGCCTGCCAATCCTGGCTGGGGCTCGACGTTATGTCTCATCCAAGAGCATCCATGGAGAGCTGGATGCTCCTGTGGGAGCAAAGGATCGAGGGCAAATCTGGGCGATGCAAGACCTTGGCAAGGCATCAGACCCTGAGAGCTCAGATAAATGGGTCTGGAATCCAGGCACATCCCAGGACTCAGCTGTTTCTCCGTTGCTCAGGTGAATTGCTGGGATCTCTTTGGGTTGTTTTTATTCTTTCAAAACAACTTTCAGAAGCCAAAGCTGGCAGGGTTCATGCAGCTCCGGGCCTTTCCAGAGCATCACGCAGCCCTTACTCAATTCAGAGCCCTGGGGGTATGAATTCGCACTAAAATTCTTGCACAAATCCAACACAAAAGCCATTTCTGTGGTCTGCCGAGGCCACCAGAGTGTTTTCCAGTAAGCAGCTGGGGTGCTGTGTTATTTCTCGTACCACATTTCATCTCTCCTCTGCGCTGCCTGCCGCATGTTTCCTTAATTTGTCCCACTTGTTCTTGAACTATCGCTGGTTGTGTTTCGCTTTTAGCTCTGCCTCTGCTCACTCGTATCACTAATGACTGGCTCGTGTACTGGCTAATTAACATCCTGCCACATCAATGTATGTTTTTACACGCGCCCATAAACCCGTACGCGCTGTTTAAGACATTGTTTGTGAAGATATCCCCAGAAAGCAGATGCGGGGCATGTGGTGAAGGCAAACGTGGGATGCCAGCCTGAGCTGTGTGTGGGAACGGGTGGGAGATGATTTATCTCTCCCTCAATTGCTAAATGACCTTGCTGATAGCAACCATTAGTTTTACAGAGCTAAATTGCAGGAGACAATACATTCAGCGCCGATACGACAGGACGTATTTCATATGCTGCGCTAAACACATGTTTAAAAAAAAAGAAAACCCCCGACTACAAGGAACCCAGACAATTTTTCAATTAATAAATACAGCGGAGAGTGCGGCGTGGAAAAGGCTGCCGTGGCAGAAAGCAGATGTTGGATACTCAGGAAAAAATATTTGCCACTTCTAATCCACCGCGGTATTAATTTCCGTAAGCGTTCCGTGGATGCGAGCTTGCGCGCCCTCGGGGAGGAATCAAAGCCACTTCTTCCCTGCCTTTATCTTGGCTGCACAGATGTTTCTGAGCGACTTGGGGCTTGAGTTTCTAACGGGGAGAGCTGTGGCAGTGGCAGGGAGGCATTTCTGGGGTGAGGGGGTGCCGGCTGTTGAGTCATCCCTCCTGTGGGACCTGTGAGAGCTTCGCACCGCCCGATTTTTAAGGTTGGCTCAGAAGCAAAAGCTGGGGAGAGGAGGCAGGCAACGGGTTGGAAGACTCTTTGGGGTTTTTGCTGTGAAAACATCTAAAGTTTGACCTTTAGTTTCTGCACCACTCATCCCCTCAGGGTTTAGATGGGGCTAATGATATTCCTGGACCTTCTAAAGAGAGGTAGGAGACCCAAAACTGCCCAGGTATCAGGGCCATGGTGCAGATGGCACCGACTTGTATCCAGGATCTGAAGGGGCTACAGGAAAGCTGGAGAGGGACTCTTTGTCAGGGAGTGGAGTTGTAGGATGAGGGGTAATGGTTTTAAACTGAAAGAGGGGAGATTGAGATGAGATTTTAGGAAGAACTTCTTTGGTGTGAGGGTGGTGAGGCATTGGAACAGGTTGCCCAGAGAAGCTGTGGCTGCCCCATCCCTGGAGGGGTTCAAGGCCAGGCTGGAGGGGGCTTGGAGCAACCTGGTGTGGTGGGAGGTGTCCCTGCCCAGGGCAGGGGGGTTGGAACTCGATGATCTTGAAGGTCCCTTCCGACCTTCTATGATTCTGTGATTCTATGACTTGGCCTCTCCCACCCACTCCTGATTCCCTCAGCTTGTCACTTGTCACTCACAATATCCAGGTTTCTCCACGTGATCTGCTACCCAAAGCTCTTCCTGAAACTCCTGATACTTAAAGCAGATTTTTTTCTCTACCTTCACCTTGCTAGCTCTCCTGTCTAATTTTAAATGTCATCCATAATAGCGTATTCTCTCTGCTTCCTCCATGTGTTACCACATGCCTTTTTCTCAGCATTTTTTTCATTTAACACTGACTGTTATTTACATATGTGTTTTGAATAGACGTGAAGTGAAACTTATGTCCAAACCAAAAAAATATTCTATAGAATGCAATACATCGACGCCTTGCAGGGTACACCCTACTGTGGAGAGCAGCCCAGGAAGAAGCTTTTTTTTATTAAAAAAAAAAAAAGGAAGGAAAAAAGAAACAACAGCACAAGCATCCTCAAAGAGCTGCCTGCTGGTGGTATCCATAAGCACGCTGGTTGTTTTGGTGGGGCTGGCTAAATTAGCTGACAGTCCAGCAACTGAGGAAATAAATGGCTTTTGCCTGTTTAATTTAAAATAAGTAAAATAAAATTTTAAAAAACCAAAACCAACGAAAAAGCAAAACCAAACAAAAATCCCAACATCAACAACAAGAAGAAAAAAGTACCAAAACATGAACACTGGGATAAAACAGCATTTCTGAAGTTTATCTGAAAAGCAGCACGTGAGGAATAAGGAGAATGTTGCACAAGGAGCATCTTCCTCTCGGTGTCGCAATCTGGTCCCCCAACCCAGGCGCCCGGCCAAGCCCACCATGGGCTGTGCTCCCTGCCCAGCCAGCCCTGACCCTGCTTCTTCTTCAGGGAAAAAAAAAAAAAAGAAAGAAATTTTTTTTAAAAAAAAGGATTTAGCTTGATTTTGACCTTAACTCACTTTTTTTTTTCTTTTTTTTTTTTTTTTTTTTTTAATAGGAAGTCATTATAATCGTACAACTGGCAGGTCGGAGCAACATCCCCCAGCTGGAGGCTGGCTTGACAGGATTATGAATTACAGATGTTGCCTGTGTGAGGAGTTGGGTTTCGGAGCGGGGCGAGGAGTCCCTGGGGTGGGCTCCGGAGCAGCGCCTGCTCCTTCAGCGAGCCGAGTGGAGAGCTTTTTTGTTTTCCACTCTAAATGAACTTTTGACTTGAAAGGCGAGTAACATAAGACAGGCGAAGGATGAAGCAGAAGAGCCAGATCCTCCAGAAGGGCAACTGCTTTGCTGCTCCCTCTCCCTTCTTGAGGCTGCCATGGGAAGTCATAGAATCATAGAATTGTCCAGGTTGGAAGAGACCTTTAAGATCATCGAGTCCAACCATCAACCTAACTCTGATTTAAAAAACCATCACTGACCCATGTCACTAAGCACCATGTCAACAAGGCTTGGGGATCTCCTCAGCAGGGGTAGCACCTCAGGCTTTATTGCCAACAGAAGCTGTTTGCCATCAAGGACTGGAGAAGAAAGTAGGCTGAAGATTATTTAATTTGTAATTATTATAGTTAAAAGCATTGTGGCTATAAGGATTAAAATACTGACTTTGGGACAAATTTTACTGAGGTCAGTTTGCAAACACAGAGATAGCTGCTCCTTAAATCAGCTCCAGCAGTCCCAAATGGCTGGAGCTCCAGCCCTTGTGCTAAACTTAGCTAAGCTGAGCTCCGTGGCTTTCTCCACTCTGACCCTAAAACGTAATGCTCTGGAGAGCAGAGGTGCTGTTATCCCTATGGCCTGGTCCTTAATTCCACATGGGTGATTGGGCTACCTATACTGTCTGTTTTATCCCCAGAAGCCAGCTTTGACTTCTGGAGATATGTTTGTTGTTGAGAAAGGACCCAAGTACCTCCGTGGATGTATTCCTCAGGATGTATTCACTTCTCTTCTGCCTTTCAGTGACTTGATCTTTAATTTCATTGTAGCTACTGATCCCTAGTTCACGTAACAACATTTGTAGAACATGAGGGTTCGTAATTTTTTGGCAGATTATTAGCACTCATTAGAGTTGGTGCAAATGGTGGTCATGGAGACCTTCATTTGCTCAGCCTGAAGAATCACAGAAAGACATGGGGTTAGAAGGGATTGGGATCTCTGGAAATCATCCAGTCCAACCCCTCTGCCAAAGCAGGTCCCACAAGAACATGTCCAGGTGGGGTTTGAAGAGACGGAGACTCCACCACCTCTTCGGGCAGCCTCTTCCAGGCCTCTGCCACCCTCACAGCAAAGAAGTTCCTCCTTATGTTTAGATGGAACTTCTTACGTTTGAGTTTGTGCCCGTTGTCCCTTGTGCCATTACTGGGAACAACTGAAAAGGGTCTGGCTCCATCCTCCTTCAACCCACCCTTTAATGGGTTACATGAACCTGCAGTAGCACGGAACTGGCCAGGATGACTCTGGAAACAGATTTCAGCTGTCTTAAGGTGTTTCTACCCATGGTCATCAATGGGATGCATGGGTGAGCCCCGCTGCTTCATTGACCCCAAGGTCTGTGAGAACATCAGGACATGTCCCATGTGCCTCTTGGCAGCCCGTTGGGGACAGAAGACACACTTCTTCTTGCCATGAAGCCTCCCCTTTGGCTGAACTGGGCATGGGTGATGGTTTGCAGGGTGAGAAGTGGGCGGTGAGTGTCCCACCACCTTTCTTTTCCAGAGCTGGACGGGAAAGAAGCGGCACTGGCTGTGCCTTTCATTTCTCTCCAATCTCCTTCCCAAGAGCTCGCGTCCACTTCCCCTATTGCCAAACAGCCAGCAGAAGGCCCAAAGTTTACATTTTTTCAAGAGAACACTAAAAGCAACAATTTCCTGTGCTCTTATTACCCAGAGACCCCGGCCAGCCAGGCAGGCAGATTTATGGGTCGGAGCAGGCTGCGCCGTGGGGAGCCCCAGCCTGCGTGGGCTGGGGACTGGGGATAATGAGGTCTTCACACTTTAACGAAGCCAGGCGGGGAGGCATCAGATCCCTCTTCTGCAGCTGGGGTGAAACGCGGGCGTGAGGGAACATTAAAGGCTCTGTCTGGAAAACAATAACAAACAGAGAAGGGGGGGAAAAAAACACTTCGGTTCAAAAAAAAAAAAAAGGAGGGGGGGAAGGATTAAAAAGAAGGAGAAAAAAAAAAGAAAAAGACTAAAGCAGTGGGTGTGCAGGCACCCTCTGATGCTGAGCTCAAAGGGTCTTGCTGCACCCGAGGTTTCAGAGAGTCCCTGTGTCTCCTGGGGGCATGAGGAGGAGGGAAGCAGAAGACAGGACCATCAGGAGATGCTGCTGCTAAGTGTTCCCCAGCAAGACCCCTCACAGGAGGGTCAGTATAAGCTGCCCGCCTCCAGGGAGGTGTCTCCCTCGGCTTTGTTTCACAAGCTGGTTTGTAAATGAAGCCTCCCCACAGGCAGGCACGTAAACGAATAACACAGAAAACTGGTCAGGGCCCTCCAAAGGCTCTTTTGTATTATTGTTTTTTATGAGATCTGGATGAAAGCTGCTTTGGAAATGATGGGGGAGAAAAGCTGCTGCCAAAGGGGAATGCTGAGGGCAGCCTCTGTCCGAGGTGGACACCGAGTCCAAGTGATGCCCCACCAGATGAGGGGAAGAAGGGCAACAAAGGAAGGCAACGGAGCTGGTGAGGGGTCTAGAGACCAGTATTTAGGAGAAACAGCTGAGGGAATTAGGGTTGTTCAGCCTGGAAGGAGACTGAGTGGAGACCTTCTCACTGGCCTGGACCAAAGTTCTTGATCACAGAATCATAGAATGGTTTGGAATGAAAAGGGACCTTAAAGATCATCCAGTGCCACCCCATTCCCTGGGCAGAGACACCTCCCACCGGAACAGGTTCCTCCAAGTCCCATCCAGCCTGGCCTTGAACCCCTCCAGGGATGGGGCAGCCACAGCTTCTCTGGGCAACCTGTTCCAGGCTCTCACCATCCTCACACCAAAGAAGTTCTTCCCCACATCTCATCTCCATCTCCCCTCTTTCAGTGTCAAACCCTTCCTCCTCCTCCTAGGGCTCTCCTCCCTCATCAGGAGTCCCTCCACACTTTTTTCTCCTCCCCTTGAGGGACTGGAAGGGGCTCCAAGGTCTCCCCAGAACCTTCTCTTCTCCAGGCTGAAACCCCCCAACTCTCTCAGCCTGTCCTTACAGCAAAGGGGCTCCAGCCCTCCCAGCATTTCCATGGCCTCCTCTGGCCCCGCTCCAACAGGTCCATGTCCTTCTGCTGTTGGTGGCCCCAGAGCTGGAGGCAACACTGCAGGGAGGTCTCTCCAGAATGGAGCAAGGAGGCAGAAGTTTTGTAGAAGAGAAAGAAGAGGCTGATGTTTTGATGAGCCAGGGGCAGCAGTGCTTGGGAACCAGGGAGGAGAAGTTCAGCAACACTGTGAAGTGCAGAGAGAAAAGAAAAACATGTATTAAGAAATATTAAAACAGTAAATGACCCAGACATAGACAAGGGATGGGTTTTTTTTTTTGCTTCCTTTTAACTTCCCTCCAGTTGGCCCAGAGACCCCTGGCAGCAGCTGGAATCCAAAAAGGTTTTGAGACCGAGAGGCACATGAGCCCCAGACAGTTTGATTGCTCAAACATTTCTCAAAGATTAGCTTTGTCAAAGCAAGCACCGGGGAGGATAAATCACATGGACTGAGCTTAGCTTCATCCAGAGTGTTCCAGCAAACGACTGACTCAAAAGCAGTAGAGAGATGACAATTAGCTGAAGCTGCAATCTCACACGTGAAGGCGTCCCACGTAGATGAGGAAAGTTTCTATCCCCAGAAACAAATTTCTCTGCGGTTAAAATACAGGCGTACACTTGCCCCATCCAAAAAATCACTGGCTGAAAGGCGTCCTAGAGATGAGCCAGATGTTCCTCTGGTTTCAAAAGGTCATTAAACAACTATTTTTACAAAAAAAAAATAAAAAAAGCAGCTTCAAGAAGCCATCCTTTTTGTCAGTGCTGTTTGCAGAACCCAGGATTTAAAGTTAAGAGGAGAGAAAAAAATCTGACTGTGATCTTGATCTGACTTTGTGTGTTTTCTCATCCTGTTTATTTTTAAATCCTGGAGCTTTGAGTGGGCAGGAAGGTCCCCAGGTTGCTTCAGGAGGGCTGCTGCTTGTGCACAGAACCTGCTGGGAGGTTCAGATCACCATGTCCTCCAGCAGACTGTGCTCCAGAGGACCAGCACCAGGCTGGCCACATCCTGGAGGAGGTATTCCCTGCAGGATGGGCATTGAATGCTCCTTGCAAACTGCTCCTAGGAGGAGAGCTGCCACAAACTGCTCTTCTGGTTTAACATCAGGAGGAAAGCATCCTTTGGCTGTGGAGGATGCCCAGGAATTAAACATCCCTCACCCAGGGTTTGCCTTTATGAGTACTTTTTTATGCATTCCATAGAATCATGGAATTGTTTGGGTTGGAAGGGATATAAAAGATCATTCAGTGCCACTCCCTGCCCTGGGCAGGGACAACCACACCAGGTTGCTCAAAGTCCCCTCCAACCTGGCCTTGAACTCCTCCAGGGATGGGGTGGTCACAGCTTCTCTGGGCAGCCTGGACCAGGGTCTCACCACTCTCACACCAAAGAATTTATTTCTCAGGAGGAAGAGAGAGAAGGATAGGGACGAGAAGAGGAAGAGGAAGAGGAAGGGGAAGAGGAAAAGGAAGGGGAAAGGGGAAAAGGAAGAGACTCTTCTGGACAGAGGTTTGATGCCATGTCCCACAGGACACCAAGGGAGCCATTCCCTCCCTCTAATCCAAAACCAGCCCCTGTTCTGCCCCACGTCCTTGGCACATCCACCAGTGTTTGCTCCCTGCTGTGATGAACCCACGGAGTAACACCAAAAAAATAAACCCAGAAGCCCCAGATACTTACTGGGACCTAATTTTCCATGTGCTTATATAAATAGCTGAGTTATATCACCACACATTCCAGCTTAGCTGGAGATAACTGCACAAAATTAAGCTAAATAGCTTAAAGACGAGAAGGAGGTGGCAATAACTTTCCAGTGTCAGCATTAACCCAGCAATTTCTAGTGTCTGCTTGCAGCATTGCTCCAGTAGGTATGGTGAGGTGTAGGGACATGTTGTCTCATTCATAAGAATGATAAAATCTTGTCAGTTTACCTCAAGAAAGATTGAAAATAGAGGAAAATATTGAAAATAGGGTTCTGGCAGTACAAACTCTGGGGTAAGTAACTTTCCTGGGGTGGGATGTTAGGGAAAGCCACGTGTCCTCATGGGAAGCAGGATATGCCAATGGCTCCTCTGTGGCAGAAGAGATAGGAAAGGGAAGGACAGCATTTTTTGGGTGGATGGAAATACCCAATAAAGCAAGGGTTAGGAGTATTCAAACAGTGAGATCCAGAAGATGAAAACTATCTTCTGCCCTGAGGGCTCTCAGTCTGCAAAGCAAGGAGCTATCCCACCATCCCAAAAGGCAGGGCAGCAGCCTGGGAAACTCAGGAGCATCGCTTTGCAGGTCCTGCATCCCAACAGAGAGAGGCAGCTCTGCAGGAGCTTAGTCAAAAAAAATCCGACATTTAGACGCAACGATGCTGCAAGGACCAGTGCTATTACATGTGTTTAGGCAGAACCTGACAGAAGTAACTTAGAGGCAACATCTGTCGCTTTTAATACAGTGTTTAGGCACCAGAGATGACCTGAATAGAGAAAGCAAAGAAGATCTGTATATGGGACAGGCGTGTTTTCAAGGACAGGCTGGGATTCACAGCGCTGGCCCCTGGGAGAAGCTCCATTTAATTCAGCAGGGCTCCTCCTGGACCACACTCGCGCGTCATTCCCACGTTGGTTCTGCAGAAATCTTTTCATCGAATATGAAAAGAGAGCAAAGAGCTCTATATTTACGAAAGGGCTGTACTGAAATGTTAGAAATTAGTAGTTTCAGACCAGCTGCTGCCGAGACCTAGATTTCTACAGGGCGGACATGCGCAGACCAGGAGAGCCCAGAAACACGCACTCTGGTGGGATTAATTTTAACATTCTCCTGAGACCCATCCTCAAAGCATCACTAGGATCCAAGCACAGCATCTCCTTGGGGAAAGAGCAGTGAAGATGGGTCACGGCCACCCACCATCATGTCCTCGAGGGTGGCTGGAGGTAGAAATACCAACCATCACAGAGACACTTGCTTAAAATCTCAGCAAAAGAGGCCCAAGGGCCAAAGACATACACAGAGAGACATGTATATGTCCATATAGATACATGGGAAAACCTCATCTGTGAAACACCAGTCTTTAACAAGGTGATTCATTCCTTCTGGGAGCTAAATCCAGATTATTTTATTTGCTCAGTCTTGATCTGTTATGCTCAGTGCTTGGCAAATCACAGAAGACCAGTCTGGTGGCATTAGCAGGCAAATAACAAGAGATGCTTTAATGATGATACAGGGAGCAACGGAGATGCAGCAGGGGGGAACTGCTATTATTTGTGTGAGGAAGATTCCCAGTGGCCTCATGCTGGAAAATATTTGGAGGTATCTAAGTGTGAGGAATACGTAGCTGGGAATTGTCTCTTTGCCTGGCAGAACCTCTCCCAAATAACTCAACGTTGCCGTATATAGGCTATGATTCACACTGGAGGAAATGATGGATTTCAGGCCACGCTGCGCATTTCCCTCAGTCCTTTTTATATCGTTTGGTCAAACGATTATTCCATATTCTTTGTTTCAGCCGTGATGAGAACATAATAGGTGATTGAATCATTTCCCCTTATCTTCAAGTTATCACATTAAATGCGTGCCCAACTGTCTCAGAAATGACTTACTGCATCCAGTTATTGTATTACAGGAGGCTGTGGGTGGCTATTTCAGTACATACAGGGTCTTTTTTTTCTCTGTAATTCTCCTTTTCAAACATTTTACAAGCCCTGCAGACCGGGGAGGTTCCCAGCCTCCCACTGTCTTCGCTAACAGCCCAGCGAGAGCCAGAGGATTTCTATTTGCAGGGACTCCTGTAATGCTTGGTTTCAAGAAGTACACGGCTGCCTCATTTAACAGAAGATGACAAAAACTGATGGAGAAAAGGAAAATAATGTAAAAGGTGGGAAGAGCTCGCTCACATTGTACAGGCAGTTAAAGGTGTTTCATCGTTGTCAGAAAATCTCTTCCTGACCCTTGTCTTCCACCCGAGGGAGGAGGGAAATGTCACATGTGGCATCAGGGGGCAGAAAACTCTTCCTTTATTTTTCTTGTCTTCCTTCCCAGTACATTTCTGAAGGGCTTGAAGCATTTTCCCTGCAAAGTGGCTCTTTGCAAGGGCTAAATCATGCCGCCCCAGGGGACCCCACTGCCACTCTGCAACGGGCACCGCTAGCTGTGATTATGGAGAACATAAGAGAAATAAGAGATTGAGATACCCCTCTGGAGCAGCTTTCTTCTTCTCTTCCTAGTTAGCTGATCATAAAATCTACTTTTAGGGCGACCCTCTGTTTTTTCCTTTCTCCAGAGAGATAACTTGTTCCAGAAAGCTCCTCCCAGCTACTTTGTCCCATACATTTGCTAACCCATCCACCAACACGCCTTGTGGGCACTTCTAAGTTTTGCAATCATATCCCCAGACTTGTTTGTTTGTTTGTTTGTTTTTAAATATTTTCCTTGGACCTTTGCAAACAGTTTATCTGTGCAACCTCTTTCCTCCTTACTCAAAGCTTCCCCACAGTGACGCCTCCAATGCCAGAGCTCCTGTCCTCCCCTCTGCTAAAAAAGCCCATTATTGTTTCTGCCTTCCTTACCACAGCTGAGGCATTAAGCTAATAGCTTAAATTATTATTTTTTTTCCACAATAACAGCCTAATCCTTTCTCTTATCGCTATAGCAAACTGATTTTCCCAAGCGTAGTTAGTATGTAGTACTACATAGTTAGTACCTCATCTTCTCCCTAATTATACAGAGATAAATTTTGCTCCCAGATGAATGTGACCTCAGAATTACCAGCAGGCAAAGCTCCAAAGCAAACCCCTGGCTTGGAGAGCATCTTCCTACTATCCTGCCTGGCCAAGCCAAGGCAGATACGGGGAATATTGATGTCAACTCTAAGTACTCTCCGGTCTCTCCAGCTGTGATTTACGCCACGCTTCTCCATCATCTAATAGCAAGGGGCTGTATTAACCAGAACGAGTCGATGCAGACGCCCTCCTTCAACCAAGAGTGAACTTGGTTGGTCGGGAACATTTCCGAGGTGGGACGAGCAGAAATAACCTCCCAAATTAATTACAGCAGAGAGGGAGAGCTGACATATTTCTGCCTGGCAGTTGCACAGTTGGGTTCGGAGCTTGCAGCATCTTTGCTGCTTAATTACAAGCAAAAGATGCTGTTTGTTAGAGCGGCGCAGAGCACAGTTGTCCTGAGATGGCTCTTTCTCTAATTTATCTTAATAGCTGCTGTTTTCATTAAGGGGTAAGTGGTTCATTGCACTCCTCCAGCCCCAGCCCCAAGGATGAGGCAGTGCTGGGGTCAACTTTCTGCCAAACCATCCTCAGGACCTTGGAGCATTATTAGAAAAGCAAACCCAGCACTTGTAATTCCCTGGGTTAATATCCCACCATACAAAAGCATAAACACTGAAAGATCACCCCGTGCAACTTTAAGGAACTCACTTTAGAGCATCGTTCACCTGAAAGACCAGACTGGTCCCTCCAGGCTTGTTCTATTTTACAGAGCCTATAATAGGAATTTCATTTAATTTTTAAATGCCTGCCTTTGTGCGAGACCAGAAACTATTCCAAGGTCTCTGGTAAATATTTACCAGCATCCTCCTGTGTAAAGACTAAGCGTTTTAGAGGCTCTGCGGGCCAAATTCACTCTTAGTTTATCCCTGTGTACACAGAGAGGTCCTGGTGGTGGCTATTTTTGGAAAGTCCTCGTCTTAGGTTTGCACTCACCGGTTCCCCACGGGATCTGATTCGGATCAGAGAAACGATTTCCTGTCATGGAAGTGTTCGTCTGCTGGGAGGAGGTCAGGGTTTCTCTGGGTGATGGGGGACCACTCGGTGCGATGAGCTTGCAACGCGCGTGGGAAAACACCCTCCACCAATTAAAATCCCAATTAGCACCGCCCGTGTTTCTAATGAGTACTCAAGATGCAAGAAATCCATATTTTATTTTATTTTTCCACTTTAAAACAACCCTAAGGATGCTGCATCGTGCACCAGCACACAGGGTGCATCATGCAACCGTCTAGCCCATACGGACACAGAGAAACGAATATACTAATCTCATAAAGATTTTTAAATGCTAACTTAAGCTGCTGAGAATGGATTATGCTCCCAGAAAACCAATCACCACTTTTCTTTAACTAACTGTTAGAGCAGGAGAAATATCTCCAGAGGTGGAGGTGGGAGGGGACAGAAATCAATGTTTCATTATGAGAAGCCTTTACTGCCATGAGAATATTTTTCGGCTCCGGACACCTCATTAAGCTTATTTAACAACAGCACAATTCATTTACCTGCCCAGTGCCCAGAGAAGTTTGTAGAATTAAGTAGAGAGGGGGGAAAAAAAAAAACCAAAAATAAGCATTTAACATCAGCTTCCCAGCAGGAAAAGATGCACTATGGAAATGCTAAAGATGGAATAACATAGGGGTTACAACACAGAGCAGCATTTCATACCCAATCTGTATGTAAATTCCACAGTGTGTGAGTATGCAATTAACCTGCTGCCCACCCATTCGTGATGGGCACAGAAAGTGTCCTCTGCCCCTGTCTGGCTTCTTCAGACTTGATTTTTTTCAATAAAATGCAGGTCTTTTACAATTCAGCTTGTACGGGTGAGAAACGCCAGCTTGCTTTAGCATGAAAAATAGTCTCTGGAATAAGTTCGCCCTGAAGACTTCTTGTTTTGCAGTAAATAAAAACAACAGGAGGAAAAAAAAACTTAATTACTTTTATCTCGTGGTGGAAATAGTACCAATTTTCAGAAGCACACAATTTCGTGGGAAGATGTGTATCTACAGATGCTGATCCACACAGAAAGGCACAGATATCACACCCACGTACGTTGTGTTTGTGGGAAAATGTATATGATTTGCACAAATCCTTGTGATTTGCTTTTCATTTCTTTTCATCCTTGGTCTCACCTGAATCTGGTTCCTCTGCGAGCACTTCTTTCCTCACAGAAACTTCAGAATAACAGTGCCATTCAAGCCTCTGATGACTCTTCGCTCTTATTAGGAAATAATTCAATTTATAACCTCTGGGTTTGAGGGCATTTTTGTTTCTACACATATTTAGTTGCACTTTTTTAGCCTCTCTGTCCTTCCTCATCTGCCTGGGGGTCTCCCTGCTGCTACCAGGACCATCTGCGTGTCTATCCCCAGGATGGATGAGAATCTCTTGGCTTGCCCACTAGAAACCTTGCTCGTTTTCCAAGAACAAATGATGAAACTTCCCTAAATTTTGCATTGCTGCCCAGTGCTTGAATCAAGAAAGTTTTGGCAGTGGCTGTGGATGGTGGGTTTTTTCCTGGGGGTACTCATTCCCAATGCAGGGTGCAGACTTGGGAACCATCTCCTGCCCTGCTGCTCTACCACCACAGTCCATCACCAGCCAGGCTGGGTGTGCCTGCTGACCTTGTGAGGGATCCCTTTGCCCACCTCCAGCCTCAGAGGTTCTTTCCTGCCCATTCCCAGCCTTGCAGAGTCCTCCCTGCCCATCACCAGCCTCCCGGGGTCCCCCCTGTCCAAGCCCAGTGTGCCAGGGTTCCTCCTGCCCATCTCCAACCTCATGAGGTCCCCCCTGCCCAAACTCAGCTTCGTGGTGTCCCTCTTGACCATCCCATGCAATCACAGGGTCCTCCCTGACCATCCCCAGCCTTCTGAGGTCCCCTCTGCCCATCTCCAGCATCAAGGGTGTCCCTCTTGCCCAACCCCACAGAGCAGGTTTGGCATGAAACACAGGCAAGATTTGGGTGGCCAATGCGTAACCAGCGTCCATGCACAAACTGCAAACAGGAAAAAACCTCTCAAAACCAACAAAAACGCCCAAACAACAAAACAAAACCCCCGTAATTTCTATTTGTGCCAAATATCGGGAGCTGCCCCTCCACTTCCACATGTGCTATTATAAATGACTCAAATTGCCCACCAAATTTCTACTTATTATTCACTTTTATTGCATGGAAACGGGGTTAGGGCTAAATAAAATGTTATGAAGGACAATTTGGATATGCCAAAAGGGGAAGTGGCAGATGGGGCTTGATTCTGGGTAGACCTGGGCCCCCACAGCAAGCCCCCACAGCAGGGAGGTGCAGGAGAAGAACCATTAGACTGTGATTTCTGTGCAGGTAATAAAAGAGTTTTATGGATAAGGGGCTGGGCAGCTCAAGGCTGAACTATTTCTGGGCAGCCTTGGAGCCTGGCGAGGTTCTTTCTAAAGAAAAAAACCATTAACATATGCACAATTAGGCTGGCTGCATTGTTATGCCACAAGCAAAACGCAATCCATTCTTGAAATATCTGACCGCCTTTTAGTTCCAGACAGCTAACAGGGAAAAATGTGTTAGCATTAAAGAACTGTTTAGTAGGTTGTTAGTTGGTTGTTGTTGTTGTTGTTGGTTGGGTTTTGTTGGTTTTTTTATCACATCTAAAAATAACATTTATATAACCACCTACCCTGACATTTCACATCAGCAAGCGGCCAGAAGTGCCTGGCTCAGCTGTATTCAAATATGCAAACACAATGGGATTTTTAGCAGATTTTGTTTCCTGAGAAAGAATTGTGTAACCCAAACTTTAGAGGCCATAGGGAAGCCAAAGTGGTTTTCTGCTGTGGTTGAAATCTCTCACGTGCAACACATCCTCTGGAGCTCGGTTACAGCCACTGCCTGTGACAATTAAAGATTTTACCTCTCTATGTCCAGTTTGCAAGTGCAGGACAAGTGAGACAATAGCGACCGATTTCTGGCAAAACCAGAAACCCCTTAAAAGCAGCAAAATGCCTTGGCTGTTGTCTGCTTTCGGCCTTTCCTCACACAGCAGGTGTCTATTAAAAGTTATATTTTTCTTCCCTTCTTTCTACCCCTTCTCGCCTATGGACACTGTCCCTCCCCCAGAAATATTTAGAACCTAACAAGAAGCACCTTGTATCTAATCACAATTAATGGAATACAGTGCTGATATCACAGTCAAGAGCTGACAAGCTTAAAAACAAGTTCATGTTATTTATTCTCTTTTTATCCATAACTCAGGTTTTGGGGTGCAAAGATGCTTCATCATCTGTGATATCCTGTTGGCAGGTAAATCATAGAATCACAGAATGGTTAGAGTTGGAAGGGACCTTAAAGCTCATCACGTTCCAACCCGCTGCCATGGACAGGGACACCTCCCACCAGACCAGGTTGCTCAATCATCTCATTGTAACCCCATGGCAGATAACCTCCATCTTCTGTGGCTACGAGCTCTTACAGAAGAAATGTCCTTTTCCTCCTGCTTTTACAGGAGGAGAGGTGCCTTTTGCTCCTACTCTCTGGGCCTTTGGTGTGGGCATCTGAAGTCTCTTCCCAAAGTGCTGCTACCTGCAGGGCTGTCAGCATATCTTCTCCAAATGACCCGTGTGTCTGTCTGTATATACAGAACCATGAGGTATTGGTGAATTGTTGGGTGCTCCCAGGAAATGAAAAGAAAACCATGTGTTAGGGGATCTGCAAGCAAGAGTCTCCAGAGCAGATGGTGGGCAAAGGCCAGGTTGCAGTGTCCAGACACTGTATCCCAGTAGGACAATAAAGATGCATTTTGGACAGGAATGTACTTCTGGTCTCAGCCTTGGTCCTTCTCCTCCAGCCAAGAAAGTGCAGGACATTCTTCTCTGAGAGCACAGCATCATAGAATTGTCTAGGTTGGAAGGGAACCTTTAAGATCATCTTGCCCAACTACCAAAACATCTACAGATGTTCTTCTCTAAGAACAGATGTTGTTTTCTGAAAACTTCTACATACAGGAAAACCAAAATGGAAATTCAGTGGTGTTCAAGAAATATTTAGAAACCCAGTTCCCTTTTCTGTTCTTCTGCACGTAGATGTTCTCGGAGAAACAGCTGAGCTGGGTTTGTTCAATTATATTGAGTTTGGACAGAGGGAATTAGACCCCTCTCCGGGCGTAAGGGGTAGCGTGTGGCAGGTGGACCTCCAAACCACATTGCATTGCTTGAAGACCCTCTTGGTGCAATGGTGTTGCCTCAGAGGAGTGTTTCTCAGCTCTCTGCATCCAGTCTCTGCTGACTTTCTACAAATCATTTGTTACCGAGATGGATATTACAGTTCTGTAAACATACATTATTTATCTGTTATGGCCCTTTGAACTGGGTGAGTGCTCCCGGCTTTCCATTATTCCGTGTCTAAATTAATCATGGACTATAAAATCAGTCACCATTTATGCAATATGAAAAAAAAAAAAAAAAAGATGTAAAAATAGCACTCGGGGTGTAGAGATTTCATGCCGTTGTTCCCTGGACAGTAACTACTCAGGCATCACGCTTCTTCCTCCAGGCCTGTCAAATATTTATGGCTTTTTTAAAAAGGGAGAAAACCTCTTTGAATTATCTGCCTCCTTGGGAGAAAGTTGTTTCCTGATCCAGTCATCTACTCCCCTGCCCTGGGGAATGTGGCTCGGGATCTTCTTGCAGCATCTTCTGCAGACTCCACGTGTCATGACCTTCTCCTCAGAGGGTTGGTTTGTGTGATGCAGCAAGTTGGGGACAGCGATCTCCTGCTGGGTACAGCCAGCAACCTCTGACACCCCATGTGTCTTCTGGGGAGGTTTGCACAGGTCTGACACCAGTGCCCCCACTGGGAGAGCAAAAGGTTAATGGGGAACTGTGACCTGGGGAGCTCCAGCAGAACTTTGACACCCTTGTCCGTGAAATGAAGGAGGTAGCAGCTCCCTTCTGCTTTTTAACATGAATTATGCACTTTTTCAGACCCAAATGGTCAGTACCATCTATGTGCCCATCCCCAGGGCAGCTGCGTGGGGTCAGCAGGACCTCTAACTCGAGGAGATGACCTCAAGTTGTATTAGATTAGATATTAGGGGAAATGTTTACACTGAAAGGGTTGTCAAGCCTTGGAAGAGGCTGCCCAGGGCAGTGGTGGAGTCACCATCCCTGGAGGGATTTAAAAGCCAGGCAGACGTGGTTCTGAGGGACATGAGTCAGTGGTGGGTTTGTCAGTGTTGGGTTGATGGTTGGACTCGATGATCTTAAAGGTCTCTTCCAAACCAGACAATTCTATGATTCTATTAACAAGAATTATCTGCACAGAAGAGATTGCTGTCAGGGATGAAGTTTTCCAAGGTGGTGGGAAGACACTGCTGAGTTACCAGGCCCTCAATATGATTATTTTTTTCATACTGATGATGGTCCCCATTCTTCAGCAGCAGCTGTATCACTTGATCTGGGTCCAGGCCACGGCAGATGCCATGGCATCCATCACCTCCACAACCCCAGCGCAAGGTGCAGACCCTCCGTGTGCTCTCCTGAGTGATGGAGCAGCAGCTCTTGGGGGAATATCTCAGTGATATCCTGCAATAATCCCAGCTCTCTCCACTCCAACTAATAATAACTGGCCTTGCAGCAAATCCTTCCCTTCCCATTCGCAGGCTGCTTCCCCTCCAGCGAGCGGCGTGGCCGAAAGGAGGAACTTCTTAGAGCTTTAAATAAACTCTTGGATTCTGCCCTCCCCACCCCTGGGGCTTCTGCTGCTCCAGCTGGGAGCAGCTTTCCTGTTTGTTTGTTTGTTCCTTTTTCCTTGCCATGATTGCGAAGAGGAAGGAATCCAGCTTCTGCCTCCCTGAAGACCTCGAAGGCCAGCAGCCCGGGCGAGGAGTGCAATTACTCAGCACTTCAGGCTTCGGTTGAGAATTAAAGGTCAGGGCAGGAAAAAACTGGTGGGTTTTTATTCCGGGCTGCCACGGGGTCATGGCTGGTGATAAGCACACGCTGAAATCCACATTTTTTGAGAGAAGTTCACAGTCCTCAACGTGGCCAAGAGAAAGCGAGGGCATGAAAATCCAAGGAAAGCATTATTAATCCTCTATTTTCTCCTGATTTTATATTCTTTTTAGGTGGAAGAGACTGATCAAACCCTTGACATTTAACCCGCTTGACCTCATGCTTGAGTGACAACTACTTCTCCAATGAGTGGCAGACCCTGGACCACTCCATGCCCAGGAGAACACCACTGGTGGGTTCGAGATGGGAAGATGCTCTGATCAAAAGCTGTGATTTACTAATCCCAGGTGCTTCACAGGCGGCTTTTGGGGTCTTTGAAGCTCTTCAGATATTAACCTCCTTTGGGCAAGAGGCTGTGAGCAGTAATCAGGCACGACCACCTCGTGTTGGAAATCAAAGAGGGATGTCCAAAGTCATGGGTTGCCATAGCCACACTGCCCACCTGCTGCCCGCTCCTCAGGGTTGTAATGGTCAGAAGCTGTTGCAGGGACTCAGAGTCTCTGCCCTCCAGCCCTCTGCTCCTTGTGTTGCTGAAGCTTTGCTTAATTTCCAGAAACATAGGAATACTTAGGAAAAAAAAGAAAAATCTAAATTTATTTATTTCCAGGAACAAAACCAAACAATACTGAAAGAATGAAATCCCTCAGTAAAACATCTTCTTTTCCAGTAGCTGACAGTTTGTGAAGCCCTCATCATCCTGCAGCTCTCCAGGCTGCAAACATCTTGATTACAGCAGGCAGAAGTCTAGAAATGATATTTATGCCAGGACCACTCTCCCCAACACGGGAATCATGGTAATCATGGTACTCAGCACTGTATCCCAGAACCAGAAAACCTTCAAACCTAAATTCGTTCAAAGAGATGGGTGGAGAGGGGGGGGGTGGGACCACTGCATCGCCAAGTTCTTCCTCAGAAGCTGAACTTTTGATTTTTTAACAAAAAATACACTTGGGCTGCTCCTCTCCTGGAGGTTGTGGCTCCTTCCTTGTCCAAGCCGGTGCCCTGGGGGATTCAACGCGTTTGTCAGATGTTTCTGAAAAAGCAGCTCTGTCATGAACTTGGCACGGGTTGGAAATGTGGAGGCCAAAGCCTCCAGCTGTCTTCCAAACCAGGATAAATAATAATTGATAAATAATCAGCCAACGATTAGCCCAGGGGTGGGCCTGCCTGCCCTCTCCATGCTGTCCAGGGGCATCAGCTGCCTGTGGGTGGGTTCCCATCTGACATCCCCCGCATCCCCTGCTGCTTTCCACCCCCTGCCCAAGGTCAGTAGAGGTTTTCCTTTCCACCGCACGCTGAAATCTTACTGGGGGTGAAATTCCTGGCTTCACGGGGCTGGAAATGAGCTGTTGCAGGCAGGGGTGGCAGGCAGCAGCCCTTGGATTCAGGCAGCCCCCTGAGAAGCAGCCCCTGCCTCTCCTGACCCAGCGCTGATGGATGGTCTCGCCTGAAAAAGCCCCGTCCTGAGCTTTGCCAGATGCAAGATTAATTTATTGCACCTGTCCAAACAGAACACATTTCTATTTCATCTGCATTACTGCCTGTCCTGCAGCGTGATGGAGAGGTTGGGGTGTGCCCACGCTCAGATGACCTTGGTGGGTCCATCCTCCCCTGGAGACAGAGGGGGACCATGGACAACAAGCATCGCTGTGTTAGTCCAAAGATGAGATCATAGAGTCATGGAATGGTTTGGGTTGGAAGGGACATTTAAAGGTCACCTAGTCCACCTCCCCTGCCATGATGAGGGACAACTTCAGCTAGGTCAGGCTGCTCAGAGCCCTGCCCAACCTGACAGCAGATGCAAAAAAAAATCCAGTTCCTTGGACTGTGAGGCTGATCCAGGGGGAAATATCCAACCCTCTGCCCCGGCTGAATGGAAAGCAATGGCAGAACAGCACATGTTATTATAAAGAATGAAATGATTTATCACAGAATCACAGAATGGTTTGGGTTGGAAAGGGACATAAAAGATCATTGAGGTGCAAACCCCCTGCCCTGGACAGGGACACCTCCCGCCACACCGGGTTGCTCCAAGCCCCATCCAGCCTGGCCTTGAACCCCTCCAGGGATGGGGCAGCCACAGCTTCTCTGGGCAGCCTGGGCCAGGGTCTCACCACCCTCACAACGAAGAAGTTTCTCCACACATCTCATCTCAATCTCCCTTCTTTCAGTTTAAAAACCTCCCCCCTTGTCATCTGACTCCCCTCCCTGATCAAGAGTCCCTCCCCAGCTTTCCTGGAGACCCTTGAAGGACTGGAAGAAGCTCTGAGGTCTCCCTGCAGCCTTCTCTTCTCCAGGCTGAGCTCCATCAGCTCTCCCAGCAGAGGGGCTCCAGCCCTCCAGCATCTCCGTGGCTTCCTCTGGACCTGCTCCAATAGGTCCATGTCCTTCCTGGCATGGAGTGTCTTAATGCAACTGGGAACTTGGAGGGACACATCCTTCAACGTGAGAGCAGCACAATAGTCCTTCCAGGAGCAAGCGAGAGGGGAGGAGGGCTAAGCATCCACCGGAAAGTGCTGCTTTTGCCTTCCTTCCCAGTTTATGGGCCAAAGCTAAGACCCAGCAGGTTTTCACTCAAGCAAAATTCCCAGCAAGTTCAGTGGGATTTTTGCCTGATTAAAGCTTGAGCCACGGTCCAGGAATTGTGCCTTTGCTGAGATCTAGCCAGGCTTTGCGCAGGAGCTTGTAAGCAAGCTGTTACCCTTAGTAGAGGCACTATTTTTTTTTTTTTATTTGGAGAGAATTCAAGTATATTCCATCAGAAAAGGGGTTTAGTCTTTCCTTTTCATGGCGGTGGGAAAGAAAAACCGCTCAGCTCCCCTGAGCCGGGACGGCAGGCTCTGATCTCGCTTGATTTTAACCTTCTCTCTTGAAGAGAGAAGTTACCAAAGGCCTTCGGAAATGATTGCTGCAACTAATGAGGGGCCAAAGGAGCTCGGGAAAGTCAAATAGGATGATAATTAGGTGAGGGCCTTCCTTTCACCGGGTCGAGAAATTAGAAATTGGGGCTGGAATTTCAAAGGGAGGAGCGATTAGAGGAAGGCGAACTCCTGACCCTGTAATTACAAATGATAGCCTGGCAGAAGTATAAATCTGCTCCCCCAGAGCCAGGCAGCCAGGTGGGTGGTATTCTGCCCAAAATGACATTAGCAAAAATGACCAGCAATTAATAGATTAAGGAGAAGAAGAAGAAGAGGAGGAGGAGGAAGAAAAAGAAGAAGAATTAGAAAAAGCTAGCTTCTTCTAAACGGAGGCTGAAATATCTTTGTTTTGAGGAATTCTAAAGAAAAAAAAAAGAATTATTTTCTTTGGGGAGATGGGGACAATCACAACAAGGAGCAAAAACCACCTGCAAGGAGAAGGGGAATAAAATCTTCATGGTACCCAGCAGGGGCTGCATCCCCAGGAGGTGGCTTTTCTCCACCACAGAAGTTCTCCTGTTAAAAATGGGCATCCTGAGCCTATTTTAACACGTAGTTATTGTGAACATCTCCTCCCAGGATGTGGTGGTAGCTCCAAACATCGCTTTGTTGAGCCTGAATAATTTTCCATCTATTAGAAAAGGATAGAAGCTGGGTAGAAGCAGGTTGTTTTCAGAAGTGTTTAAATAAAGCCTGCCGAGCTCTTAAGAGGGGAATGAGAGGAAGTCCTCAGCACTGCCCCTTGTCAGAAAAACAACAGCAAATATGAGGTCTCAAAGATATCTGCTCACTGGTTTTTGGTGTTTTTCTTGATGGTAGGGCTTGGGTGATGCTTGAGTGTGATCAGTTCTGGGCTCCTNCCTGCTCTGGCAGGGGAATTGGACTAGGTGATCTCCAGAGGTCCCTTACGACCCCATAGAATTCTGTGATTCTGTGGTGCTGAGCAGGTACCCACAGGAGACCTTCATCCTCAGGGACATCTCACCTTCCTGGAATTCTAAAGTGTTTTTGCAGCAGAGTTTGTCCAAGAGTTTGTCCAAATCACCTCTGCCTGAAAACTGAAGTTACTCCAGAAGGAATGGCTCTGAGGGGACCAGCCTTCACCATCGTGGTGGAGCAAATCTCCTCCTACACAAAGCCTACTTTATTTTCTATTCAGCATTCAGGTCTTTAACTAAAGAGAATACAGCACTACAGAAAAACATGACACTCAGAGACATTTTTTCTTCTGGTTTGTTTATCAGCAAGATTAAGATTCCTGGCTGTGGAATAAAGGAATGTCTCACATTTATTTGTATCAGGGCATGTGGAGTGCATTTGTTTCCTAGGATGCAAATTCGTTGTTCATGCTCTGAATAAGAATCCCGGTGCCAGGAGACTGCCAACAGATTCAGATCTTTTGGCATCGTTTTTGCTATAACTTCATGCACAGGGCGGTGATTTGATTTCCCCCAATATTTGGCCACTATGTTTTGTCTCCGAGGCGCTTTCCCCTTTTCTTTCTTCAACTTTGTGTGTTGGCTAATTTCCTTCTTTCTAAATTGCTGCCGGTGGCTGTGAGAGGCTGCAGGGCCAGCTTTTGGGATGCAGGTCGCACCACCATCCCTGGTGTGATGCTCACCTGCTGCCTGGTCCCTGCCAAAGCCCAGGCAGCTGCAGGAGCCCCATTCCATGCTCTCAACCGGGGGCCGTGGGTCCCTCGATGCCAAAACCTGCGGGAAAGGAGGGAGAGACACACATTTCAGAGCTGGCCTTGGGGATATGCCAGCTCCTGCACTGTTCTCAGCCCAAAGCAGGCAAAATTGGGCGTTAAAATGCAATTGGCTGCGGTTTCTAATTTTATTTATTTATCTATGTATCTTTTTTTTTTTCCATTTATATTTATGCATGCACACACACACACGTGCATGTCTCAGATCTCAGCTGCAGTGCAAGGGCTCAAAAATCATGCACGTAACAGGAAAGCTGGTGTGTCCAGGGGACACTTTTAATTTCCAACCCTTTTCCATAAGCACCGGGGGCAGAACCCCTCCCTCCAAAGGCTCCACAGAGGCCGAGCACACAGTTGGCCCCCGGCACAGGCAGGACCCACTCCCCCAGCCCAGCGTAAGGGCTGCCACCTTGCATTAACTGCATCTGGGTGCAGCCTGTTGTGACATGACTGTGCCTGACATGACATGTCACCTTGGGAGATAATGAGTTGGAAAACTGTGCTAATCATTGTTTTGACTGGAATGAGTGGGGTTGGGCTGTTGTTTTTTTTGGTTTTGTTTTTTTTTCAGCAGAACGTCTTGCACCCAAAGTGATTTTATTAGGGAATTAGTATTGTCTTTTTAGATAGGAGAAATATCAGTGGTGCCCACTGAAGGCTGGGAGTTGGTACCCAGCATCCCTGCAGCCCCTCAGGATGACCATCAATCCTCTGGGAAGGCTTTCCCCCGGATCCCAGCTTTTCTCCTCCAAAACCCACTTCCCCAGCCACTGTCACCTTCCCCTCCATCAGGACCTTGATGCCATTGCCACCAAGCAAAGGACATGTATCCCTGTCCTTAAGCACGCATGGGTGGGCACATCCCATCTCAAGGCGTAGGGATGCTTCAGGGACCAAACTCCTGGGCACTTTCTTGGGGCAGAGGGCACACGGAGGGTTTTCACCTCTGAATCACAGCATTTCACTTCGCATCGCAGAGCGCTTGAATCCTTAATTGGCACCGAGCACGTTTGCTTTCTCTCTACCTGCTGCGGGAGCCCTGGAGATTTTTCTAATGAGCAAAGCAAGCTACTGCTGGTGGATTTTTCAAGTTCTCATAGCTTTACAAATTACATTTGCTCCAGGCAGCCGCTCACAATAATCAACTTGAAACCAGTGCCTGCACAAAAAAAATCTCCGCCTCGTCAGCAATGCACCCCCTAAATACCGTACTGCCATCCGTCACAGCTCGCCGTAACTTGTAATTTGATTAAACATGCTCCAAAATGTGGGGTTGGAAGTGCCACTTGTCCACAGCAAGTGCATTTGTGTTCCCCTCTATTAGGAGGCTGTGTGATGTGACTTAACGACGGAAAACACTCATTACGGCACACACTTGTCAAACACGTCGGATCAGGGGAGTCTATTTTTGCTCGGTGACTGTGTAAAAAAAGGCAGTTTCTCTCCATTTGGCTCAGAAGGACAGACTCCCACCGGCCAAGCTGCCCTCCCCAAAGTGACACGACTCCTTCTTGCAGAGGAACACCACTGTCTTGGCCTTGGTTTCATATAGATTTGGGGGTAGGTTTTCAGAGATGAGCAGCACAAGGCAGAACGACCTCTCTCCAGAACTGGGCTGGAAGAAAGATGCTCACGGCAGCTGGGGAAAAGGTAAAAACTGTTTTTCAGCATCACCGACTTGGGAAATGCAGGGTCTGGCTGTTGTTTTCCCAAATATATTGAGCAAGAAGATACCATTTTTGTAATCAAAGTATTTTAATGCATTTTCTGCAGTTTCCCTGACCTGAGCTGGGTGTCTGACCACAGTCCTGCTCAGGGCCTGAGATCCCATCCTGTCTCCCAACAATTCTCCTCCCCAGGGCTGTAGAGGAGCCTCCAGCCATGTGGACCACCTCACGTGGATAGTCCCCATCCCCAAAACCCAGCAGAACCGCTCACATCCCAGTTAGGCCAGGCAATCCCAGAAAGGCAGGCAACCTTTCCCCAGGTCTAGAAAGAAGTCCCTCCTGTAACAGCCAAAATATCAATATTAAGACACTTTTTCATGCCCTACTATGTATTTATCCTTTTCCTTCTTCCATAGGAGCTGGGCAGCTTTGCCCATGGAGACAGCACCAGGCTTTCCTTTGCTATCCCATTGCCAGCAGCTGGCTTTGAAAATGTGTGATTCCCCCATGCACCAAAGCCCCTGTGGCTTTCCCCAGCACAGACCTGTGCCGTCACCAATGGGATGCTTCAAAAACCCCTTTCTTCCTCAAAATTTCCCGAGAGGGAAAGCGAGATATTAAGTAAACCGCATATAAGATTATGGGAGGGATTGTTTTAGAGGCCGTAAAAGAACTTTAATGAGGTCTGAGCTATATAAAAAAGGCTTGTGTTATGCGAGAGCCCTGTCTGGAGGGCTGGCAGGATCCTATGTTAACGACACGCAAGTGTACCTTAAACTTGGTGCTTTCACGTGGCTGTTATGGCTGGAGCATGTGAAAAGCTGCACTGAAATTAAAATGAAATATTTAAGGGGCACTAAAAGCTGCCAGACGCTGATGAGGCTGGCGCTTCGGAGCAGGGATGTTCTCAGCAGGGCTGGGTGGGTGATAGGTCCTGTTCCATGCACTTTTTGAGCAGCTCCAACATTCTTTGGCAGCAATATTTAGCTTTGCAGCAGAAAAGCCGGCTGTATTGATGCCCAAGGTACATGAAATATGGCACATGGCATCTCAGAGGTTTTCCTTTCCTTCAGAAATTGGGATGTTTGATCCAGAGTGGAATAAAAATGTTGAGACAACAACCCATATAGGCAAAGGGGACTGCCACCCTCCAGCAACGAAGGATTTGGGGTTTCCAGGGGTTTTCTCCGGTAGGGTCAACAGCGTGGACAGTGGATGTTGTCCACATTGGCTCCGTCACTTGGAGACACAGGCTTCTGGGTGGAAGTCCTAAGGACCAGGAGCATCTCTTGCTGCCAGTTTCTTACCAGGAGCTCTAGATCGTCTAGACTGTTATCACATCCAACCCACCCAACCTTCCCACCACCAGCACACATGGCTTTGGGTTTGGGAGAGGGGAAAAAAAGCCAGAAAAAATACAATTACTTGGGAAATAGTGTGGGAAAATCAAGCCAGAGAGTTGAACAGTTTGGTTTTCCTCTCCAGACAAAACTTAGGAGGAGTTTCTGATCACACACACCCTGGCAGAGCCGTGTCAGCTCCTAAATATCCGGAGGGATACCCACCTTTCTGGGGGACCACAGTCCAGAGCTGCATGGTTGAGTTTTCCTGAGAAAATCGATCCTCCCAAAAAAACCACAGGGAAAAATCAGTTTATGACAGTGAAATACATTATTTTTGCAGTGTGGAAGCCCATTTCGGTTTGACTTCTGAATTTACTTTTGTATAGACTCTTACATTGTTAAATACAGCACATATGCCTTAATTAAATAAACTATAGCTCTTGCAGCAATATTTTATCAGGGAAACCCAAACAATTCGTTCTGACATCATTTAACTTCTCCTTCTTTCTTTCGCTTTCCCCTGTCAAAATATTCATCCAAACTGGCATGTTCTCACCAAGTATTTAGATTTTTTGCAGACACTTTTACAACCTATTTGCATTTTTATGGAAAAACTCTCCCATCTGTTTATTTCCCTTTTTCCCAACTGCCTGGGACGACTTATGGCAGAGAGACCAGGGAGAACCAAACAGCACCAGGAAAGAGCCCACCCGATGGCAGTGTCCCTTTCCCCAGGCTCCTTCCTCCTACTTTCCCCTCAAAATTATTTACTTATCTGCTCGGAGATCCCACCTGTGAAAATAAATCCTCCAAGCTGGTCCTTCTCTGCAGGCCTTGGAAAACTAAAACCTGGCAAATTATTTGCAGAGCCGAAAAATTTAATGCATAGATACAATAGTGATAATTCCAGTATCTGAAGGGAGCTCCAAGAGAGCTGGAGAGGGACTCTTTGTCAGGGAGTGGAGTGATAGGAAAAGGGGGAATGGTTTTAAATTGGAAGAGGGGAGATTGAGATGAGATCTTAGGAAGAAGTTCTTTGGTGTGAGGGGGGTGAGGCACTGGAACAGGTTGCCCTGAGAAGTTGTGGATGCCCCACCCCTGGAAGTGTTCAAGGCCAGGCTGGATGGGGCTTGGAGCAACTCCACACTTTGTCAGGAGCGATGGATTATTGTTATTGCTCCCCAAGCATAGGATTCACAGGAGCCAGGTTGGCCAAGGGGTTACTGTAGTGTTCCAGTCCATTGCTCTCCACCTTCATCTTTCATGTTGGACCATTCTGTGTCTCAGGTAACATTCTGGTCCATTGTATTGTCACAGGGCCCAGGTCAGGGACTGGAAATCACACCAAGCACTGAGTGGCCTAAACTGGGGGGGAAAGGAGGGGTTACACCACATGTCCCCATTGCCCCCACCATTCCCATTGTCCCCAGCATCAGGCTGCGGTGCAGGGGGACAGGCTGTGCAAGCAGAGCCCCCAGAGAGCATAGACTTCCTCCGGACATGTGCCTGCAGGGCAATTGCAAGTTAATAATCTTTTCCTGCAACCACTTTATACTTCAAGTTTATTTTATTTTTTTATTTTCCTCTGGCATTGTTCCTTCTTTCCCAAAGGAAACGTCCCGACCCTTATTGCTCATGTGTGAGGAGAGAGGTCAGCTCGAGCGATGCTATCGCACCGTGGGGTTCTCCCAGCCCTAACCAACTGCAGATGAAAGGTGCAACGCCACAGCTGTGCCATTAAACGTCTAGATCTTCATTGCACTTACATGTGAGGCAGAGCCAGATAGAAGTCCTGAGCAGTGGCTTGCAAAACCTAACTCAGAAAAAAAAAGCAAGTAAATTCATTGTTAGGCATGGCAAAAACTTATTTTTTTTCCTCTGGGAGTTTTCAAGTACTTTATTGCAGTAAAAAGCTGATGTTTATACATGAAGAGATTAAATAAATCCAGGTGTGTTCCCAGTTATCACAGCAGGCCCTTGAACATCCACAGGTTCACCCCTTCCGTTGGCTCCAGCCCAACAGCACCCACTGAACGGGAGATGCTGCTGGTCCACCATGATTTATTTTTTGGGGTATTCAAAGCTGGTAGAACCACCAGTTTTCATCTCACCTTTGGTGGCATAGCACTGCACCTTACCACATAGGCTTAATGCACACAGATGCTGAAAGGTTACCTAAAGACATTCCTTTACAGAAAGAAAACCACCTTTGTGATATTATTTAAGGTCTGGGCTTTGCCTGGAGCTGGACCATGAGATTTTGGCTGCAGTCCTTGCCCACACACCGAACCTGCTCACCCCACATCCAGTGCAGGACGTGCTCCCATCTCAGTGTGGAGCCACGGGTGATATTTGGTGGAAAGACTTGGGTTTATAAGCTCAGATCAAAGCTGCTATGGAGCAGAGTCCCCATGACTGAGCTTCACGGCTGTGATGGAGAAAAAGCTGTTTCCCTCTGCTCTTGGTTTGGCTCCCTCGCACAGCCAGGTATTTTCCTACGTGCTGAAATACCCGGAAAGAGCCTCAAGTCCTTTTTCATTTCCACTTGTAACCATTTGCATGATGACAGTCAGCAGATAATAAAAGGCCGTGGCCCAAACTCTGCTCTTGACAAAAGCACCGCAGCTCCCACGGAGAGTAATTCAAACCCTGAGTTTGTCTTCATGCGAGCCCGAGCGACCCAGAGCCATTTGGAAAAGATAATATAAAAAAAAAAATCATCGTATAAAATCATGGATGTAATTTGTAGGAAAGAATCCGTTTTGGCTTACCCATAATTTCACATGATCAGGCAAAAGTAGACATACATCCTATTTACGGCTTCTAGGAAATTTCTACTTGCCCAATTCATGTTGAACATATGGACTTCATTTTCTCTCACACCTGCCTGTATATATTTGTTATGAAAGGTTCATGACTCTCCGGGTTATGTGACCTATTCCCAAGATGATTAGAGTTAAATGTGTTTCCTGCTCTCCCAAATTCCATATAAACCGAATAAACCAATCCATAGATCCCCAGTGTAATATCCTGAGCCTACAAATACGTGCACGTTATAAGTCAGGGAGGAGGGAAAAACCCTATTGCTGCTTTCCATTAACTAGCAGCTGTGAGGGGAAGGTAATGAGAAAAAGGAAAACCCTGGTAATTCAGTGAACAATGCAGACAGATACTTGAATTTGGTCTCACTGTGCTGCACTCAATGAAAGCACTCAAGCGTATTGATGCACTTCTCCCCATTTCTCCAGGTATGACCTGGTTTGTCCTGATGTTTGGAGCAAGCTGGACGTCATCTGCTAGGGTGGACACCTTCAGATCAATGCCAATGTCACTCCCCATCGACTCCTGGGCTCTGACAATGAAAGATCATGCTCAAGCCTTAAAACAGGCTTTTAATCCCCAAGATGGGGCACATTTCTTTGAATTCAGAGCTGACACAATTGCTCTGCTTGGGAAAGGGAGATGTTTTTAGAGCCTCAGCAAATGGTGACATTGTTTAGTGGTTTGACACTGAAAGAGAAGAGATGGAGATGAGATGTGGGGAAGAACTTCTTTGCTGTGAGGGTGGTGAGACCCTAGAACAGGTTCCCCAGAGAAGTTGTGGCTGCCCCATCCCTGGAGGGGTTCAAGGCCAGGCTGGATGGGGCTTGGAGCAACCTGGTGTGGTGGGAGGTATCCCTGCCCAGGGCGGGGGGACTGGATGATCTCTAAGGTCCCTTTCAAATCTAACCATTCTATGATTCTCTTGAGCATACTGAAATGTATTGGGGTGTCTGTGCATAGTTTCATTGCATATGTAATAATACTTGCTGTTATTATTATTATTATTGTTGTTGTTGTTGTTGTTATATCATTACATCCATCTATCTTTACCACTGGATGCAGGTACAGTGGCACATTTCTCAGTCATTTCTGCTCCTGGCCCATCTGGTGATAGCAGTGATGCTGAAAACAACAGAGCTGCAACCAATTCCTTCACCCCAGAAACCTCTTCAGCTCCGGACACGACCCAAGAGTGGGATTTTTGGGGCAACAATACCATATTTATGTGATCTCTGAACTTTTTAAAATTGAGAGCACTGAGGCCTATTGGTTCTTATGTGCCTCATATGGAGAAGAAAATGAAGTATTGGTGGCCTGAAGGAGGGCTGGCAGGTGGCATGGGCATGTGGTGGTCTCTCCAGGTCCTGCTCAGATGGGACTTTGTGGTGGCCACCTCTACCCTGGGGTGAGCCCAGGGCTGTGGCCATGGCATTACATTGAGCAGAAACCCAGTTGGGGCTGACAAAATCTCTTTGCTCAGCCAGGTCTCACCAGGAGTGTTCGAAACAACTTTTTCATCCATGCGTGTGATGCTTGAGAATGATTTTGGGGCTGCAGAAATCAAATAAAAACTCTTGATGAGTTTGCTCCATCACGGGACACCTTCCTACGTGCACCCCAGTGCAGAAACCTTGGACCCTCCATCCAGGTTATTATCTCAGAGGGCATTGGGAAAGGATGGAGTGCTGCTTGATGCTATGGATAACTGCACCAGCACGGCTGCACACTGCATCCCTATGGCCCTGACCTTTCCAGGGGCTGGGAAGCAAAGTCAGCTCCTCTCACCAGCAGCATCTGTCTTTTACAGCTGCAATCCCATAAATCCACCCCATAAATGCAGCGTTCTGCTTTCCATCCTGGCCACTATCCCCATCCCACCAACTACCAATGCCCCAAATCCGCCAAGACCAAGTCATATGGGGACAAAAAGAAGAAGCCCAATAAAGAAAACGTGGCCTTAAGGAGAGGGAATAGAAGAAGAAGTGTAAAAACCATCCCTTCTTTCCCTGGAGAGGTTTTTTCCCCTTCGAGGAACTGAAAGGAGAGACGGAGTTTGTGCAGCTTCTCGGTGCTGGTACAGAACACCAAGGGAATCGCTTCCAAAAGAATTCAGTTGGATGTCATTATTTCCTGTTGGTAGACAGAAGGAGAGTGGGAAAAACTCCTGTTTCGGGAGCCAAGCGCCGCAGAGGAGAGCGATTAGCAGATGGCATGGAAATTAGCTCATTATTATTAATTTGCCAGGCCTTTACCAGTTCATGAATTGCCCTTTGAAAGTTGAAAAGCAGTGTGCGCATATGTACAAAAGAGGGCTTCTTTTGGCAAATCATCTAATTAATTGCTGTGCCACCCACCGCATGAATGGAAGCCGTCCCCACCTGCCTCAGCACGGCCCCGGAGCCCAGATTTGGGGGGTGAACCCACGCCGGCCCCAGCTGGGATAATGCAGCCCCTATTGCAGGACGCTCTTCAATAGAGAACCTCCACAACTGGTGCTTATTAATGTGCTAATGTTTTGTTTGAAGAAGTTAACACTGAAAAGGCCTTCTTTTTTTCTCTTTTTTTTTTTTGCAGGATCGGTTGAACCAACTGTTTAACAGTATTGCATATGTATGTCTGTTGAAAAATTAGTTTAAGATAAACCATACTTCAGTAAACTAAAAACCTCTCCTCCATGCTCTTTAAAATTTGATTTAGTTTTGCCTCAGCCGTGGACCCCAAAGGGATGTCCACGTCCTTTTATTTCTTTCCAGGACATCACTGCCCTGTGGAGCCAAGAGGAGAACTTGGGCTGGTGAAGCAAAGTCTGAACCTTTAGATTTACAGTGAACACCTTGCCTCGAGTTGGAGCTGCAAGCTGACTTTTCTCCCAGCTCCTCTGTATAACAGCTACTGCAAATTACGGAGATCACGAATATTAATACTGTTTCCAAAATAATTGATAACACAAATCATAGACTATAAATATTTAAAGGGTGGGTGTCAAGAAGAAGGGGCCAGTCTGTTTTCAGTGGTGCCCAGTGACAGGACAAGACAGAAGGGGCACAAACTTCAAAATAGGAAGTCCCATCTCAACATGAGGAGGAACTTCTTCACTTTGAGGGTGGCAGAGCCCTGGCAGAGGCTGCCCAGAGAGGTGGTGGAGTCTCTGTCTCTGGAGACATTCCAAACCTGCCTGGACACCTTCCTGTGCAACCTGCTCTGAGTGGACCTGCTTTGGTAGGGTGTTGGACTAGTTGATCTCCAGAGGTCCCTTCCAACCCCATAGCATTCTGTGATTCTGTGAGGTTTTAAAGGGACATCAAAAGGTTGGTTGGTTTCTGCACGGGATGGGGTGACGTGAGAAAAATTTCTTCACTCAGTGGGTTGTCAAGCTTTGGAAGAAGCTGCCCGGTGCAGTGGTAGAATCACAATCTCTGAAGATATTTAAAAGCCGGTAGATGTGGCATTGAGGGACATGGGTTAGTGGTGGACTTGCTCGTGTTGGGTTGATGGTTGGACTCAATGGTCTTAAAGGTCTCTTCCAACCTTGATGATTCTATACTTCTACGTAAAAGCCATCACCCTGCAGCTCTGCAAAGCAGAAGCAGAGATGCCACAGTGTTGGGTGCATTCATAGAATCATAGAATGATTAGAGTTGGAAGGGACCTTAAAGATCATCAAGTTCCAACCCCCCTGCCATTCTTACGTCCTTACCAGGANAATTACGGAGATCACGAATATTAATACTGTTTCCAAAATAATTGATAACACAAATCATAGACTATAAATATTTAAAGGGTGGGTGTCAAGAAGAAGGGGCCAGTCTGTTTTCAGTGGTGCCCAGTGACAGGACAAGACAGAAGGGGCACAAACTTCAAAATAGGAAGTCCCATCTCAACATGAGGAGGAACTTCTTCACTTTGAGGGTGGCAGAGCCCTGGCAGAGGCTGCCCAGAGAGGTGGTGGAGTCTCTGTCTCTGGAGACATTCCAAACCTGCCTGGACACCTTCCTGTGCAACCTGCTCTGAGTGGACCTGCTTTGGTAGGGTGTTGGACTAGTTGATCTCCAGAGGTCCCTTCCAACCCCATAGCATTCTGTGATTCTGTGAGGTTTTAAAGGGACATCAAAAGGTTGGTTGGTTTCTGCACGGGATGGGGTGACGTGAGAAAAATTTCTTCACTCAGTGGGTTGTCAAGCTTTGGAAGAAGCTGCCCGGTGCAGTGGTAGAATCACAATCTCTGAAGATATTTAAAAGCCGGTAGATGTGGCATTGAGGGACATGGGTTAGTGGTGGACTTGCTCGTGTTGGGTTGATGGTTGGACTCAATGGTCTTAAAGGTCTCTTCCAACCTTGATGATTCTATACTTCTACGTAAAAGCCATCACCCTGCAGCTCTGCAAAGCAGAAGCAGAGATGCCACAGTGTTGGGTGCATTCATAGAATCATAGAATGATTAGAGTTGGAAGGGACCTTAAAGATCATCAAGTTCCAACCCCCCTGCCATTCTTACGTCCTTACCAGGAGCCTGAAGCAGTATGAGGAGACCACTTGAAAATTAAACCCCCTGGCCATGCACACCATGTACGTGGGGCTGATTGCTGCCGATTAAAGCGGAGGAGATCCCACATACGGCTGCTCTCCAGCGGGAGGAAGGCGATAGCTGTCACCAGCAAGAGTGGCAGCGCCGCAAGCCACTGGGAGGGCTGTAAGTGACACAGTGGCTGGCGTTGTCACATTAAAACCCCAGCCTCATAGCTAGAGACAGGGCTAATTGCCTGAGCACATCGCCGGGTGTCAAAACTCCTAATTGATTTCCTCCTCATTAGCGACGTGATGCTGCTCCAGGGCTGTATTCCAGCACGCGCCGCGCTGCGGCTCTGCCCCGGGTAAAATGCTGGAAAGTCTGTGCATGTAAACCCAGCGAAGTGAGTCAGGGAAAGCTAATTAGAAAGCTTGCTTAAATACACTGTCAAAGCCCAGCACACGTTGGGGTTCAGCTCATGGGTTCCCCTGGGTGCTGCAGAAGGTTTAGTTCTTGTGGCCCTGGGCGATGGTGCTGCCTTCGTTTGAGGGTGTCATGGCTTTGGCTGGGATAGAGATGACTTTCTTGCTGGGATAGAGTTGACTTTCTTGCTACTGGATGATGTGGGGCTTCAGTTTGGATTCGGGATGAGAGCAGTGTTGATAACACACTGATGGGTTGGTTGTTGCTGTTTCTGCTCCTCACCCCACCCCACCAATGACGGGCAGGGGTAGCACAGGGAGCTGGGAGGGGATACAGCTGATCCCAACTAACCGAAGGGATGTCCCATCCCATATGTCATCATGCTCAGAGTATAAATCTGGGGGAAGAAGAAGGAAGGGGGGGATGTTTGGAATGACAGCGTTTGTCTTCCCAAGTCACCGTTACGCTTGATGGATCTTGGCTTTCCTGGGGGTGGCTGAACATCCACCTGCCCATGGGGAGCAGGGAATTAATTCCTCCTTTTGCTTTGCTTGTGTGCATGGCTTTGGCTCTACCTATTAAAGTGGAGGTGTTTAAGGCCCTGGAGGCTTTCAAGACCAGGCTGGATGAGGCTTGGAGCAACCTGGTGTGGTGGGAGGTGTCCCTGCCCAGGGCAGGGGGTTTGCACCTCAATAATGTTTAGGGTCCCTTCCAACTCTGACCATTCTATGATTCTATAAACTGTCTTTATCTCAACCCACAAGTTTTTCCTCACTTCTCCTCTTCCAGTTTTCCCCCCCATCCCAGCTGGGAGGAGCGAGCTAGCAGCTGCACGGTCCTAGTTGCTGGCTGGGATTAAACCGCGGCAGGGGGTTAGATGCCACTCCACGGAGTTATTATGACCATGTGCCCATTTTTGCTGCTGGAGAATCCTGGATGCGGACCAGCATCATTCCTGGAACTCACCAGGAGAGCCGAGAAATCTTTGATCCAGGTCACAGCAGAGGACACGCTCTCTTCAGCTCTCAGTGGGGGAGGATGCAGAGGAAAAGTCTTTATGGATTTATGCATATGGATGAAGGAACCAGCATCCTCCCTTAGCGTGGCCATTTGGTACCCTCTGATTATCCGATGTGGAATTTGATCATTCTGACTTGGAAACAGCCGGGGAGTCCTTAGAAAAAGCTGCCTCAGAGTCTCGCCGCAGCCTGGTGGGGACGAGGGGCTGAGCGGTTACATGTCATTCTCCAGACGGAAATCCTCAGAGAAGCTACAATGCGCTTTGTAATTAGAGTTAATTAACACTTTTGCAAATTGGTCTTTATTTAAGACCAGCTGCTGAGGAAAAAAAAAAAAATAATTCTATAAGCCCATAAAATATTAATTAGAACAAGTGTCTCGTCTGCTACTGTCAGTTTCTGCCTGGATGGGCGTTTGGCGAAGGCAGCTTTGTCTCCCTGGATAAAGAGCTAAAAATCAGGACCTTAAAATACATAAATGCCAGATTTCAACCCTTTTTCAGAAAGCCATGTGTCACAGGTACAGGGAAAAATCCTTGTGCCCTGAAAACATAACCCAGCGCTTTGAAAAAGAGGTTTAATAAACTTGTAAGTACTAGGGATACTATATTGGTAGTAATAAAAGGCGAGGTTTAATGTACCTATGTTAACCTGCGCTGGGGGAAAGCACAATGGGCAAATGATGCCAACTCTGCTCCCATTCCTGGGGATTTTCTTTTCCTTTTAGCTCTCCCATCAGATGTGACTTACGTGGGACCCTGGATACCATGGAGGAAGGGTAAATTACAGACCACGAGGCAGTATTTTTGTTAAGACACACCGTGGGAAAGCTGGAGGATGCCTAGATCAGCTATTTCTTCTCTCCATCTATAAATTCCAGTGATTCCCAAATTTGTAGAATAATACAAGGCAGCGACGATGGAGATCTCTGCAGAAAAGCCCCCCCAAACCCCTTTCCCTGCAGCAACCCCTCACCCTGGGAGTTTCCTTCTTTGCTTCCTTCTGTTGCCTTGTCTGTATAAACTCTCCCAAGAACTTCATGAGACGTATTATTTAAAAGCAAGGCTTTTTGCCCAAAACTCCCCACTTTCATGCTTGTGGGATTTTGTGCTGAGGCCGCAGCAGGGCCGGTTCCTGTGCGGCTCCGCTCTGCTCTGACTGAATGAGGTCATGGGCTTCTCCGGGCTTATAATGATCTTAAAATTATGTGACAGAAACAAATAGGAAATATTTAAAGTTAAGGCTCTGCAAGTACTTTTATTCAACACAGAGACAGGATCACTCGGAGTTTATATCTTCTTGCTAAAAATCCCTTTAAGAAGCCAGGCTAGGGATAAGAAAACCTGCAAAAACTGGCTTGGTTTGGGTTTTTTTTCCCCCTTTTACGTGGAGTCTGTATCTGCTGCACCCTCACTGACACTGCGCTCAGAGTATGTTGTTTAGAAGAAAGTACAAAACCAGCCTGGAGTTTGAAGAAGAGAAGAAAAAAAAACAACCCCAAAATAAAAAACCTGCCGAAACAAATAGCTGCAGGGAAGGCAAAATGAAATGGGGAAAAAAAAATCCACAGTTTCAAGGGAAGTGTTCGAACCAGCTTTGCTGTGAATTCCCTTGAAAATGTGCCAACTCCTTAACTGCGTGGAGGCCATTAACCATTCCTGCTGGATTCAGTGAACAATTTCAGCGAGGAAACACTTCCTTTGTAAGAGGAAAAACATTTAATTCCAGGGTGGCTTAAAGGCTGGAGGTAGCTGTATGTGGTTTTCAGCATAAATTTGGAAAAGATTTTGGAGGTTTGTAACTGTGTTAAGCTGAAACAAACCATCCCAGATCAACACCAGCATGGTTTTTTCATCATCTTTCTTTTTCTTGCCTGATATTTTCACAAACACTGAGCCATTTTCTTTCCTTCTGCCCCAAACAAATGACTATGAAATATGAAATATGAACCGTGAGAGATGAGACAGGAGGTATGAGACGGGCAGTTGTTTGAATTGGTGTTAACCCACAGGTCAGCCGTCTCCTGGCATCTCTCTGCTGGGGCTCGAGATGCTCAACCAAGACCTCTGTGTCCTGTGCTCCTAATTTACCAGCCCATTACGAATTCCCTTTCTGCAGAAGATTTCATTTCAGCAGCCCGTGGTGCTGCTCAGCAGGGCTGGAGACACCCCAGGGCAAGCAAGGGCCACCTGGACACGTGTATGAAGTTGGACACACCCATGGGTCAAAGCGAAATGAAGAGGAGAGGATGGTGAACACTGCAATCACCTCCCTTGAGGATGATAATTCATCATCTTGAGAAAGCAAACGAAGCACAAGGAATTTAGGGTGTGCACTGATAGATTTGAGAATATGCTTGAAAGTGGTAAATGGAAGAATGTGGTGTCTCATGGACCATGAAACACCTCATGATCAGGGATGGCTGGACCAGAGGAGCCACCAGCTGCAGTGTGTTTGGAGAACACCATCAAGAGGAACTGTCTTGGTCCCGGGAGGAAGAGCTCCAGGTCCTCCCAGGACACAGCTCTGCCATCCCTCCTCGGTGGAGAGAACTTCCCTGGGTGACTCTCTCTCAGCAGATGACATGATGCAAAGCGACGGCCTGAGTAACGCGCGCTCCACCAGTGAGGTTCGTGCCAGGTGAGACAGAAGAGGAGACGCCGGCGCGGTCCCCGGGAAGGTGTTGGAGGTGGCAGGGACGGCGCTTGAGTTTCTACAAGCCCCAGCAGAATGTCAGAATGGCTCGGGCACAGGGTAATGTGATGGGAAAAGCGCATTACAGACCCATCGCCACTGCCCACAAAAGAGAAAACAGCTGAAGAGCTGAATGACAGCACTGAAAAGCCCAAAATCTGCATTTTCAGAGGGTGAAATTCAAGCCTGAGCTGTGGCAGTACCCCATCGAGCCAAAAATGGCACGTATCCCATTCCTATTTGTATGGCCCGGGGGCTGGCTCTATAATCTCCTGGAAAAAGAAAAAAAAAAAAAAAAAAGAAAGGCTCCCAAAGATTTAAAGAGGCTTTGGATCAGGCTTTGAATGCCTTTTCATTTTCCTCTATTCATATATCAAATAGAGCTCTCTGGTCTGAATAATTGCATTTTACCTGCTGAAAACATGGTCTGAAAACATAGCAGTACTTTATTCCTTCTGAGCATAAACATTAGTTTTTCTAAAAATAAAAAATAAAAAAAAAAAAAACCAAGCCTCATTTTTCTCTTTAAATATAATTTGCAATAGCGCACATTAACTCATAAATCATAGGCACAAATTCAGATAGCACTGAAACACTACACTCAGCAGCAGGCAAATTACACCCAGACCACTCTATCACTGAGGGCTCCTTCCAAGGACATTATTGGAAATATGTTCCTCATAAGGTGAGTTAATAAAACATGAAATAAATAAATAAATAAATAAAAGCAAAGTGAAGAAAACCACGTGGAAGGAGACCCCCAGAAGCCCAGAACTTCAAGCCATGAAGGTAGGGCTGCATTCAGCTCACCCCTCCTTGCTTGGCTTCGTGGCCATGGGATGGTGGCCCAAGCGGTCCTCAGGCAGCACATTCCCTGCTCCTCTGGCTGCCACGTTTCTCTCCCCAGCATTACTTGAAATTAGTGGCATCATTAGTGTTCATCTCTTCACCTGCACCTCATGAGACAGGGCCTTGGACCCTCTCAGGGATGTGGGGAGGTCTGCAGTCTTCCAAGGAACCCATCCCAGCTGCATCCATCTGCTCCCCAACACCCTCCTTGGTAGCTCGGTGAAAAATCAGTGACAAATTGCATGTATGCAACTAAACATTTATTTTCCTTGCGGTTCGGCACTTCGTGAGAGGGTTTTGAGGAAAAGAAAGAGGAAAGCACCGATGCTTAGCATCTCCAAAGTGACTTTTGGCAGTGAGTAGACATGCAGACCTCTTCCCGTGCGGCACAGTGCTGCGTGTATGTGGCAGCAGCTCTGCAGCATCATTCTCTACTTCTCCTTCCCTCCAAAAGGAGCCTCCCAGATAAGGATTTAACACTTTCACTAAGTACCTACTTCCTCTCAAATGTACTATTTCCCTTTAGGTCCCCATCTCCCAGCAAGTATAGCTTTAATAGTTGGTCTTTATCAGGTAAAACATCTCTAATATCTGGTGTATCCTCTTATCCTCCAACCATCCATCTCCTTTCTGCTCAAAACCTACTGTTTTCAGATATAGGATAATTGCATGCATGAGGGTTGGGTTGTTGTGGGTTTTGTTTTTTTTTTCTTTTTCCTTTGAATCTTGTAATGTGACTAATTCAGCAAAGAAGGATGTATCTCAGAGGATGTGTCAGCTGCGGAAACGAAAACCAGATGTGGTTCAAAGAAGGTGAAAGGGAACTTGGAAATACTTTCTGCTTGTTCAACACCCAGCTGCACCCCAACACTGGGTGAAAGTCGACAGATTTGGGAAATACATTCACAGCCTCAAGAGGGGTGAGTACCTCGTAGCAGGAGGTGTGAGATACCCAAGGTTTTGCCAAGCAAGGTGTGTAAAGTGCACCGTGTGCTCCCCATTTCCTTTGCTTTGCCTTTTTTTCTGCAGAATTTAGGGCCTCCGGGGTGGGAGTTCCCCTTCCCAGTACAGGTGGTGGTTCTGTGCTGGGGAAGGAAGATATTTCTGGTGATTTGTGGTTTCTGTGTGTTTGTGTTGCTAGGATGGACAGCGTTGCTGGTACGTGATGGGGGGAACCAGGCATCCCTCGCCCGGCCTGGCACAGGGAAAAGGCTGCCGCGACGCCCAGCCCTGGCACGGCCTCATGGCTCAAAAACAGCAGAAAAAAGGCCTCATTAAAGCCATGAAAAGCTCCGAGCACAGAGAGGAGGAATGTCCCCATTGTGCTAAACAAGGTTTTTCCTTCTGGTTGGCAGCAGACATGCGCTGCATTCACTTTGGGGCTGTACAACACCACTCGCCCTGGCTGTTAGAGAGTGGGGGTTTAAAGCACAAGAGCAGACAACAACCATAGGGATTAATTTTCCTTATGTCCTGCTCTGTTATACCCTCTCCCCATGGGCATGAATGATGCATCTGTGCAATATTTGTAGGATAAGTACTATAGATTGCTTACACACCAGCCTTGGTTATGATAGGATGGTTTGGGTTGGAAGGAACATTAAAAAGCCATCTAGTCCAACCCTCCTACCATGAGCAGGGACATCTTCAACTAGACCAAAGCCTCATCCAACATGACCTGGAATTTTTCCAGGGGTGGGGCATCTCCCACCTCTCTGGGGAACCTAGTCCACCACCCTCATTGTAAAGAATGACTTCCTTACATATTATGTCTCCATCCCCTGGAGGTTCATGAGACATCAGTCTCTCCACATTGCAACCCTGCAAGCAGCCAGTGGGCGCTCCCTGGGCGTATTTAATAGACCTGAGTCAAAACCTTCTTGTCCCATTTTCACTGCAATGACAGATGATAGCGGTATAGAAGCTGTCACCCAACAATAAAAACAGCTCCTGAGGCAGACAAGGCTGTGTGCATCTTGAGGACTGGCCAAAATCTCATGATTAAGTTAAATACTACATTAGATGGGAGCTGAATTCCATCAGACTAAACAAAAAAGCATCTTGTGAGACTTTCTCCTCCAGATCTTCCAGCATAGCTTGTTTCCCACACGATGGTGTTTCAGGTGGCAGTCCCTTACCCTTGTGTGAGAAGGTAGACCTTGAATATCCACATCAAAGATATTTCACAGCAATGAAAAAAAAAAATCTAGCATATTTTTAATGTCAAGACTGAACTTTTCCCCAGGCCTGGGGAATATTGCATCACGGCAGTGAGGGTGGCAGTGTCACCACACTTTCAACCGCAGTGGGGTCCTTCGTGCTTACAACCAACAGCTTCAAACCCTCCCTCCCAATCCTTAATTACTTTGTCTCTCCCTCACTTAACAAAATTGCCAGTAACGGGCACTGAAATTATTCTCTCTGCAGCTGCTAAAAATGTCTCGAGGGCTCGATAACAAGCTAAAGGGCTGGACCATTTGCTGTCACACTGGAGGGAAGAAGAATACAGGAATAAGCCCTATTTGCACTGGTTTGTCTGCCCAAAGACACAGACAGGCCTGTATTTGGCACAGCACCTGGGGTTGCCAACGCTACCATCTGTCTAGACCAAATTAATCCCTTTTTCTTAAAACTGATGGGTTTTTAGGACAGAGGGATGAGGATGGGGAGCCAGGGGTGGCTTTACCCATCCCTCCCACTCACTTCCTTGCCAAATAATGCTCCAAAAGGGGCAAAAGAAGGTGTGAAAAATAACATTGCAGAAAGCCGTGATGGTATCTAACCCTTGCTCACCTTGCTCCCCACCAGTTCCTCTCCTGGGCCTCACCTCCCTAATTTAACACACTTCCTCTCCTTGTCTGTAGTTCTGTAAATGTTAAAATTACCAAGGATATCTTCAGAGGGAGGATGGGGAACACGAACGGGTGTTTCCTACAGCATGGGGAAGTTTGCTGCCCACCATATCTCTGGTTTGTAGGAGCCTTCTCTGCCCCACAAAGGTTGGTTCCTTCTTGCTGTTGCCTTCTCCAACACCTCCTCCTGCCCCCAGACACTGCTGTGGAGCTGCTGCTGGTGGGTGGGTGGGAAACTGGTCTTGATGTTGCCTGAAAAGCACCTCTATAGCATCACTTCTTCCTCCTCCTTTCTCCTTAGTTCTAGAATCACAGAACCATAGAATGGTTTGGGTTGGAAGGAACCTTCAAGACCACCTGGTTCCGACTACCCTCAGGGCAGGGACACCTCCCACCACACCAGGTTGCTCCAAGCCCCATCCAGCCTGGCCTTGAACCCCTCCAGGGATGGGGCAGCCACAGCTTCTCTGGGCAACCTCGGCCAGGGTCTCACCACCTCATAATGCAAAATTTCTTCCTAACATCTCACCTAAATATACACTCTGATCATCTCCATGGCCTCCTCTGAATCATCTCCAACAGGTCCATGTCCTTCTTGTGCTCAGGTCTCCAAAACTGGATGCAGTACTCCAGGTGGGATCTCACAAGAGCAGAGTAGAGGGGGAGGATTACCTCCTGTGACCTGCTGTGTCTCAAAATCCTCAAGAGCCAACATTTCCAGGGATGTTTTGCTCAGCCCACGTAGACATTGCATCTCAAAAGCTGCAGATATTTTGATTCAAACTTTAACCTTTATGAGAGCAGCCTGCAGTGGATGAAAGACTTACTGATAAATGCGGACCAGTCCCATTTTAATAAAGGCAATCCTGGCCCAGGGGGTGACAGCTAGCTGGGGACAAAGAGGAATTCCTTGGGGGACAGTGATGCCATGTGGATGTCACAGGACACAGCACGGGATGCAGCAGAGGACAGGCTGGTGGAGTCAGTGATCTGGGGTTTGTATAAGCCTTGTACAAACTTTTTAATCCTGATGTTTTTATAGCAAACAACAGAGGTCTCTCGGCCGTAATTGCATACATTTCCAGAATTTATCTCTATTGGATTGCCTTTGGCATCTAGTCCCATAAAAATTGCCTATTTGGTGAATGGATGTCATATGTCTTGAGGCGCTGGAGGGGTTAATGTAATGTGTAACCAATGTAAGATATATTTAATGATCTCTGAAATTGCCTCTGTGAGGCATCCACATAACTGCCACAACTCGATTTACTACAGATCCTGCAAATAACAAATGTAATTACTTTGGAATCAACATAATATTAGGTCAGACTGGCTTATATTCCCCCCAGTTTGCTGGGAACTTAATATAAATCTGAACCAAGTGTCTATCTCCAGTCATATTCCCTGGCTGCGCTCACAGAAACAACATCTGACATGACTTCTCTGGGAAAATACTTAAAAGCCAGAATGCTGTAATATTCATTTTTGCCTTATTATGGGCCCTGTCGCTTGGCCAGGAGACTGTGCATTTGCATCACCAGGTTAAAGCTTTAAACTGTCACCGCTTGTTTGGCTGTGTTAGTCGTATTTATAAGCACAGTCAAGGGCTGTTTTGTTGTTCTCAGCCCTTGACATCTCTCGCTGTGTCTCCTGAAGGACAACCAGACGAAGAAGAAGGATAAAAAACCCACACCCTACGCCTGCAGCACCTCAGTGCTCTGTGCAAAGGCAGTTCCAAGTTGGTTTGATTCCTCTTCAATTCAAGCAAGGTTTTGGGTCATCACGGTGGTCAGAGTTGGCTGGGAAAGCCTGGATTCTGGGGGTGTGTTTCCTTCCCATTTCCCTCAGCAATTTGAATGCTTTTCCAACTTGGACTCTAGTGGTGCCGTCTATTTTACCAGGGACAGTCACCTCCCGCATGGTGATGGCAGCAGACGGACCCTGGAGGAAGAAGATCCTCTGAATGCTGGGAAGCTGGATCTGTCTGGTGGCTAGAGGGATAATTATTGGATAACCTACGTACATTAAGTCTTCTTGAGAAGATTCACCTTGCCATAGGGCAGAGCACTTCTGCTAGCCGAGTGTTTCCATGCGCCTGGCTGGCTCACAGGTCACACGTCGCCTTCCTTTTGAAGGTCGTGAAGGAAAAACCCACTTTAAACATCTAGAGAGAGAAAAGAGCTCCATTCCTCTGTGCTGAGCTGCTTGATAGAGCCTGTTTGCCTCTGAGACCTGTGATTTTCTGAGAAACATCACAGAAATCACACAGAATCACAGGATCTTCATGGTGGGAAGGGACCTCTGAGAGCATTGAGTCCAACCATCCAGCACCCAAAAGAAAACCACACAGCCTTTCAGTATCTGAAGGGAGCCTACAGGAGAGCTGGAGAGGGACTCTTGGTCAGGAAGTCTAGTGATAGGACAAGGGGTAATGGTTTTAAATTGGAAGATGGGAGATTTAGATGAGATATTAGGAAGAAATTCTTTGGTGTGAGGGTGGTGAGGCACTGGAACAGGTTGCCCTGAGAAGCTGTGGCTGCCCCCTCCCTGGAGGGGTTCAAGGCCAGGCTGGAGGGGGCTTGGAGGAACCTGGTGTGGTGGGAGGTGTCCCTGCCCATGGCAGGGGGGTTGGAACTGGATGATCTTGAAGGTCCCTTCCAACTCTAACCATTCTATGACTCTAAAAAGCCCCAAACCCCACAAAACAATCACCTAACCTAACAATCTCGGCCACTAGAGTACACACTGAAGTGCCACATGCAAGGCAGTAGGTGATGGGCTCTCCTGCCAGTGTCCTCGTGCCACTGGTGCTGGATATGGTCCCTCCACCTGGAGAGATGCCTTCACTCCACGTGTGACACCATGCTCCCACGGTGGCCAGCAAGGACATCCCTGCTGCCAGCATCACCCCCATCTCCCTCTACCAACAGCAATTCCCTAAAGGCACTCCTTTCCCAGCCAAACATTCACATGGCTGATGCCTGCTATTTTTCCAGCTAGAAACAAAGCTTTTATGCCCAAATGATAAACCTCCCAAAATAAAGGCAGAGGGCCCCGTGACGAGCGAGACAGAGCAGACAAAGGCACAGAGAAGCGCCTGTGTTGCGGCGCTAATAAACACACCGCCTCTCAAGTGGAGAAACGTGCCAGTTGGTTCAATAAAACAGGCTGTAAGGAGAGATTTATACGGAATATATTGGATTTATTCATCAAGGGTTGCACGTTTCTGGCGACGCTCCTTTCTGCTGCAGGTCCTTCCCCACCGGCGGCTGCTCATCGCCGTGTAGCAGACAAGGAGGGGCGGAGGGGGGCTCAAGGCGTTCGGATGCTGCTCGCCGCCGTATTGATTGCAAGCACATCACAGGCATACAGATGTGGGTGGCTCTTCTGCCACCAGCAAGGTAGCTCCCAAATCCCCAAGCCAGAGAGTCTTCAAAACACAGCAGGGAAAAAAAATAAATAAATGGGAAAATGGTGATTCTTGGCAGGAAGCACTCAGCTGAACGCAGCGCGGAGCCTCCGCTTCCAGGGACCCCTTTCCTTCAGGAGCTATGCCAAAATGCTTCTGCAGTAGGCAAAAAAGCAGGTTTAAATTGCTCAGGATGCTATTTAGGCTCACAGGTGCCTTAAAACATGATTTTAGGGTGCTTGCTGTAACCTGAATGCTGGTTGTTTGGAGCTTGAAGCAAACAGCCCTCAAACAAAGGCTGAGAGGCTCACCTATAGGTATATAGGTGCATATACGTTGTGTGAGTGGATATATATAAACCAGCAGCCTGCCAGCCCCCCACAGTGCACCCTAATTATGAGTCAAATGGGTCTAAATTCACTGATTTCTCGTTATAGACCTGGAAAGCTGTTTGTTTTCTCTTCTTCTGCAAATATTTTGAAGGCACTGTTGTTGTTATGGCTAGACATTTCTGTTTGCAAAGTAACTTTCCAACACTGAATGTTATTTAGCCAAAATAATTTGACCAGAACACCAAGCTGGTACCCAGTAAATGCCTCACTCCCTGTATCAAAGGCATGGGCTTAGGTATAATCCACTTCAAAGGCGCTTTTCACAGTAATCCAGTACCCATATGTCAAAGAAGGAGTTATCAGTGAAATCTGGCTTTGCGTGGTTTCTTCTCCTCTTTTATCATCAGATTACACTCAGTGAAACCCTAACAGGTCTGAGACGACCGAAATCTCATAGAGCAAAAGGAGACGGGGTCAGGAGGGCAAAGGGATGGCATTTGTATGTCATGCAAGGACTTGGAAAAGGAGACGTGGGGCTGGATCGTTCTGCATAAATAGAAGGATGCGATGGCATCGTAATGTAAAATGCATTAAGCTGTCAAAATGAAGATCCTGTCTTCAATCACGCCGAATCCCCCAGGCCCCCGTGTTAAATATTGCATCGAGACATTTCCTGTCCAGCATTAAAAAAAAAAAAAAATAAGTAAAAGAAAAAAGCCAAAAGGAAAAAGGTACTTTAGCCCTCGAAGCACAGGGCTGTCCCCAACGTGAGCGTCACCTCCTGGGGTGATCAGGGACTTGCTTTGTGCAAGATTTCTCTCCTTTTTTCTCCCATAAATGCAGTCAGTCAGTGAGAAATCTTCTCAGGAAAGCCTGCCATTCAGCTCCAGGTGGGTTTTGGCTTTGTTGAGCCCCCCCTTCCATACCTGCAGGCAGCCCCTGCCTTGCATCTAACTTGCCACCAAACCCTCTCCCCTTAAACATCCCGTTACTGAACAGCTTTCTCCTTTCTTTCTTCCTTCCAGCCTGCCTACCTGGGGATGCTGGAATAACTTAGTCTGAATTAATTTCTAAAGTGGATTAGTTAAACCTCATTAAATCCCCGTGTAGACAGCCTATTTCAGAATTAAGGTAGCCTTAATTTAATTTGCTCTCGGGAGCTTAATTTACTGCAATCAGCTCCTTGTGCACCTTGCAGGGCCAGGTCTGTGTGGCATCGATGGGGAAGGCAGCACTGAGCCTCAAGTGTCAGCAGGAGGTTTTTTCAAGCATCGGCAGGAGGTCTTTCAAGGCCAGGTTGGATGGGGCTTGGAGATCCCTTCCAATCCAAGCCATTCTATAATTTGAGGATGGCCACCCAAGCCCCACTGCCCTGCTCCTCCTCATGGTACCGTGGCTGCCCCATCCCAAAAAGGGGGCAAAGCACCACAGAAAACATTTCAGCTCTGAGAAAACATCTGATTGCTGTGATTGAAAAATTTCTGTGAAAGGTTTTGCCTTCCTCCAGCCATCCACTGAAACCAGATGATGAGGAAGGATCCCAAACCCTGAGTGGAAGGAGATGTCACATCAAGGTTGTAGATAAATTTGACTCCAGGAGCAACTGTGGTTTCTACACTTGGGAGGATCTGCTCATCTCAGATATCTTCCAAGAAAGGATCCAAAGTCACACACAGAAATTAAATTCTACCTAATTTAGCCTATGAGCCTTGGGCAATGCATCCCTGGCAGCATCTTCAGGAAGGAGTCCTAGTCCAGCCCAGCAGATCAAGGACACTTCTGTAGCCAGGAAAGCATCTAAACATCTCCCAGTGTGGTATATTTCCCTGGGACTGGCACCCACTGCAGCAAAAAGATTCATTTGGGGGTCATTGTTTCGCTGGCCCTGGTTAAACATGATCCAAACCAAATCCTTAATATGATCCAAACATGTATTGGATCTGGTCACCCCTTTGGGAAGAGACATGATCCTTCTCAGTGGCCATCTCCAGTGAGGTGCCAACCCGAGACAGGGAAAATAAGGGCCCAAACACTAAAGAAATCCTCATTGGACATGCTTTCTAGAAAGCAGTAAAAAAATTTATATCCCTCTCCTTGAGACCATAATTTAATTTAGCAACAAAAGCTGGAGACAGGCAGATGCTTCTCAGAAATCCTGGCCATCAACAACCCCTCCTCTCTTGATAAAATATTTGTATTAAGTTGTAAAGCCCCTGATTAAGGTGTCCAGGAGCTATGACACCACCAGGGATGCTGCACTAAACAGCTCTTACAGAAACACCATGGAAAAGCAATTACAGGGAAATGCCCGAGCAGCAGAGATTAGCAGCAACATTTTGAGCAGCTTTACCTCGTTGTCACTGGGCTCGTTTTTAATGAAAGTCAGAGCCACTCAGATTAAAGAATAATGTCACGGAAGGGGCTGATAAAATTGAAAAGATCCACCAGATTAATTACAGGGTTTAAAGGAACTTGTCCATTTATTAGAGACAAAAGCCTTGAGCCACTTGCTATAGAAATTGTGATATCTTCTCCAATTTTTCCACTTGATCTTGTAAAACCAGCTCGCAGGGAATGCTGTGAAATCCAACAGCATTTTGTAGGGGGTTCTTCCCCACTGTCAGCTCGGCAGATGCTCGCTGGATCCTCAGCAGCCTACAATTTGGGAACCCCATCAAGCTCATTAGTGTTAGTGTTCATCTTCACCTTTTGTAGCAATCTCCTAGCTTTTTCACAGAATCACAAAATAGTATAGGGTTGGAAGGGACCTCTGGAGATCATCTACTCCAACACCCTGCCAAAGCAGGTCCCCCCAAAGCAGGTCCCACAGGAATGTGTCCAGGTGAGATTGGAATGTCTCCAGAGAAGGAGACTCCACCACCTCTCTGGGCAGCCTCTTCTGGGGCTCTGCCACCCTCACAGCAAAGAAGTTCCTCCTTATGTTTAGATGGAACTTCTTATGGTCAAGTTTGTGCCCATTCCCTCTTGTCCTGTCCCTGGGCACCACTGAAAAAAAGACTGGCCCCATCCTCCTGACACCCACCCTTGAATTGTTTATAGACATTGATCAGATCTGCCCTCAGCCTTCTCTTCTCCAGGCTAAAAGTACCCAAGTCCCTCAGTTTTTCCTCCTAGGAGAGATGCTCCAGGCCCCTCATCATCTTTGTGGTCCTCTGCTGCACCCTCTCCAGCAGATCCCTGTCCTTCTTGAACTGAGGAGCCCAGAACTGGACACGTGTCATGTTTATCTATTGGGAGCCTACAGCAACAAATATCACACCAACACTGCAGTCTTGGGGCAGTGAGATGGTTGAAGGGACTCCACTTTTCTCCTTTCCTTCCATCTCTGGCCCTTTTGCAATTGTTTCAAGTAGTATTGATAAAATGACATCTTACAGTTTAAAAAATCAAGTAATTAGAAACTGATAGAACTAATATGACCAGAGGAGTATGTTTTCTTAAATTCCCTGTAAAACTACCATTCTTCTCCCTGCAGCTGATACCCTGGGACCCATGTCCGCGCTGCTCATTTCCTAACGAGCCCATCATCCAGAGCGGTGCTTAGAATTAATTACCACCATGAGCACGGGAGATGCTCTGAAACCCTACCCTTTCCCCTGTTGCATGTCTTTCAAGCTAATTATTTCCCACTGTAGATCACGGGTCAGGGAAAACAACATTGTTTTATTGGGAAGGAAGTGATTCCCCTTGCAGGCACTATAAATGTGACTTAAAACATCAGTAAGTTTTCGGCACGCTACATGAGATTTCGCTGTGGACCAAGGACAGGGTCTTTTTTTAATAATTGCTTTGGGTTTCATCTTCCAAACCCTGAGCCAACGTAGTAGCCCCTCCGACGCTCAAAGGAGAGGTGCTGAGACCCCACACCCGCATTATTTCCCTAAAGGCTGAGGGCAGTTTGGGGCTGCCAGCTGCAATAAATAGCACAGATGTGTTTCTTGGGGCTGTTCGTGCTTACACCGAGGCAAGCAGTAATCATATTTTTAAGTTTCCACTAAGCAAACCTTCCATGTAATTTGCTAAATTTATACCAAACACAATAGCGTGCGTATAAAGGGGGATCTAAGTATGGAAGCCACTGTTTTAATATAATTGGCCTTTTAGATTAAAAGGCTCTTGTAATAACCTTTTTCTAAGAAGCAGAAAAAGTCATAATTACAGAGCAGTCGCACATGACAGATAATGTTCCAAATTTAGAAAAATTAACTCTTCCCTGCATTTCCAGCAGAGCGATCCTTGCCTGGCTGCAGAGCCAGGATCAGGCCACCGGTATTGCAAAAAAAATAAAAAACTGGATGAAGAACAAAGCAAATGGGATTCCAGTCCCTGGCAGCCAACCCAGCGGCTCCCAAAGTGGGCTTCCTGGTCTTCAAGCATCATTTTGGCAGGCATCCTATTGATAATTCAGATTCACCCAAGAAAATCAGTGAGGAAACATGAAGCAAGTTTAAAGACAGTGTTTTCATGAGTACTTTTTAAGTCGTTGAGGATGTGCTCAGCTTCTGCTTGCAGAGGGAAGGTTTTCCTTCCTCTGGGGTAGGGATGTATCACCTGGCAAAGCCAAGCTCATAATTAGCTGTAGCACAAACGAAATCAAAAGCCTTAAGACTCCAGCACCAGCAGAGTCGATTTACCTTTAAAATACATTAAGTGACCCTTTGGTGATGGTTTCCCTGTGAATACTGAGGTGCTGCTACACAGTGACACCGAAAGTCATGCAATCCTGAGCTTAAGGGAGGAATCTCAGGGGAAGGCAAAGAACAAAACCCCTCACTAGCCTACATATTTAGTAACTTAGTTTTTTCCTCCCGTTTGCCTTGGAAATCAATACTTTTTTCTGCTGGATTAAGTAGAACATCAACCTGGCCTGGCTGTGCAAGCATTTATTTTTTAATATCCTGCCTAGTGCAATACATATATTATACGTGACAGTTATCGCCGTGCTCTCAAGGTGAAACCAGCTCAGCCAAGCCCCAGGGAGGGGGTTGGGGCTCTGGGCAGAGCTGGGACAGGGTAGAGTTGGGTTTCTGCTTCCCGGGATTCATGTGTTGCCCCACAGCAGCCAACCACAGAATCTTTATGGTTGGAAAGGACCTCTGAGATCACCAAATCCAACCATACACACACAAAAACTCCCCGCAATCTCAGCCACTAGAGCATGCCCTGAAGGGCCACATCTACACGTTTCTTAGATATCTCCAGGGATGGTGAGTCCACCACCTCCTTGGGCAGGTTGTTCCAGTGCCTGACCTTTACTCTTTCAGTGAAGTCATTCTTCCCAATATCTAATCTGAACCTCCCCTGCTGCAACTTCAGACCATTTCTCCTGTTATGGACCAGATGACCAACCATGGTGGGAAGGTGTAGAGCACATGGAAAGGAATATAACGAGCTACCATGAAGAAAATGCCATGAGGAGAGGTGTTCTTCACCGCTCTCCTCAATTTGGTGTAAAACTAGCATCATGAGGTCTCATCATAACAGTGTAAGGTGCTGATGTTGGGGGAGACATACATGCTTGAAGAATGAAGTGGATGTTCTTGGAGATGTTCTGGGTTTTGATTATCCTGGTGTGATAGTGAGGGTCACACCAGCCAGGCAACCAGCACAGGGCAAATGCTGGCCCCACAGCTGGCCAAGAATTTGCACTCCAGCAACCCAGGGCAGCACCAGCAAAGCAGCACCCATCACCCACCACCGTGTCCTCAGCTCCCTTGCAAGGACTGATGGCCACACACTGACATGTTTCTCCCATCAACACTGTTTCACCACCCAAAAAAAATATCCCAAAGGCACATCCTTTGCCCTCGGTGTTTTCTCCGTCATTGAAACGCCCGGAATGACTTTCCTGACTTACCGGTCCCCGCTGTTGTGCCAGATGCTGTCACTCCACTGTGGGTCTGGAGCTGGTTTTTTTCACCATGGCCTCAAACCATTTCTGGCTGGTTGGAGAGAGAACTTTAACAGGAGTGGACTGGCTCACATCAGTGACTCGCATCCCTCAAACGTTTAACACCGAGCTTGTCCGCATCAGGCAGGCACCGCTCACGCTTCTGTTTGCCGCCACAGGGAAATGAATCGGAACGTTAATATTTAAAATATACCCATCACAATGTAATCTTTTTTTTCTACTCAGCAATACGGTGAAGGCATTTGAGATAACCGTTTTCCTCTACACTCCCTTTAATTTTTTCATATCGGTTTCAGCGCTAAAAAAAAAAAATCCAACCAGTAAATCAGACAATTAATCATTCCAGCCTAGGAAAGGTCCAGTAAATCACCCCAAGTTTTATATCTCTATTTTTTTGAAATTATGCCCAAGAGCCTGGAGATTGAGCCCATGTGCTATTAATTTGAAAACAGGCAGTTCACATACTTGCATGATGACCTCAGCAGCAATCTCAGCCCTGCAGACCCAGGTGCGCCGTGAGAAGAGCGAGAGACCCGGCTGTGCTGCTCAGGCACACGAGGAGATGATGTGTCAAAACAAATGTCAAGATTTGGGATCCATTTCTCCCGGCCCCAGCAGTGCCCAGCTTTGATTTATGGGCAGCCCGCTGCACCGTTTGCGGGAGACTAAACCAAGGGCAGCGCTTCCAGGTGGTTATTTTATATTTCTGGTCATTAAAGTGAGAAAACACCTCGTCACACATCCATAGCCTGGGCATTACTGGGATTTCTGGTTTTCTACGGGAGGTGGTACCCTGCCAGGCGCTGGCCACCAGCCTTAGGGTGATGTTTTAAGGGATGTATCTTGGGTGGCAGAAGTGAAATGAAAGCAGGACAAGCCAAAGCCACGTCTGCCATCAGCGGCATAACCGCTGGCTCCAGCTGAGCCCCATTTTGCCCTTTTCTCCCCTCCTGCTTAACGATCCATGCAGGGAAAATCTAATGAGAGAGGGGATGGAGAGGAGTGATTGCCAGGGAACGGGCTCCAGCCTCTTCTCCACGATGACCTCTGAAGGCCTTGGAATAATAAAACTCTCATTTCCAGCGTTCACCTCTCCTTGCCCTGGCAATCCATCGATCTCCACCAGCACTGCCCGGACCAGGAGAGCGCAGAAACTTGCATCCTTGGGCAGAGAATCAGTTGGTGGGAACCAGAAGATGCTCATTTAAGCTCATGTGGCCTCCCTACTTGCCCAAGCTGTTGCTAACTGCCAGGAACAGGGGTGGACAGGCCACCGTGTAAAGTCCCTGTGGCTTTGGCTTCACCTGAATTCCAAAATAGTATTTGAAAGCCCTAAAAACAATCATCAGGTGGATGAACTCGACCCCCTTTGCCCTCCTCCTCACCTCCTTCTTTGTGCATCCAATCTCTCCAGCACTCCTGTCTTTGGGCTTCTATATATAAAGAGTTTCTCCTGTATTAAAGCATCTTTTTCACTCTATTTTGTCCTTGGATTAAAAATATCATTAAGGGCTTCTGGCTCCCTCTGCTCCTCTCCATGGGGGGATGATAGGACTTAGGGAAATCCTGGAGGATGTGGGGGCTTTGTTGCTTGCCTGCTGGTCTGTGGCATGGCTGTGTCAAGCTCCAGTTGCCATCAGATCAGCCACGGCCTCAGGAGATGTCAGACACACTCCTGTATGAAAATCCTGTCTGGCAGCAGATCTAAAATTGGAGACATCAGCGGCAGCTGGGACACTGGTGCCATCTGCAGCACAGTTGGGTGGGCCAGGAATGTCTCCACCAAAATCATCACCGTGACTGCACCACAGAGCCCAGCAAGGTTTAAACCTCCTGGTGGCACAAAGTACCTCAAAGCAAAGTTTACTGAGTCTGAAGACCTCATTAGTCAAAGGCAGATGGATGCTGGGACCTCGAATTGGGCAGCCCATGGAAAGGAGACATAGAACCATAGAATTGTCAAGGTTGGAAAAGACCTATAAGATCATTGAGCCCAACTATCAACCTAACACTGACAAAGCCACCACAAAACCACATCCCTCACCACCATGTCTACTCATCTTTTAAATGCTTCCAGGGAAGGTGATTCCATCACTTCCCTGGGCAGCCTGTCCCAAGCTTGCCCAAGTCTTTGAAGGGTCTCTATCTCCATCACCCTGGTCAGCCTCCATTCCCATCTCCTCCCCATCACCAGCTGCTCTGACAACTGGGAGTGTGCTCTCCAACCCCGAGGGCTGAGGATGAATCTGGGGTCCTGATGGACTGAAGAAGAGAAAATCTGCAGCACTGGTGGGTANATTCCATCACTTCCCTGGGCAGCCTGTCCCAAGCTTGCCCAAGTCTTTGAAGGGTCTCTATCTCCATCACCCTGGTCAGCCTCCATTCCCATCTCCTCCCCATCACCAGCTGCTCTGACAACTGGGAGTGTGCTCTCCAACCCCGAGGGCTGAGGATGAATCTGGGGTCCTGATGGACTGAAGAAGAGAAAATCTGCAGCACTGGTGGGTACTGGGAGGGCAAAGCAGCAGCACTGCAGGCAGACACATGTCCCACACCAGTTGCAGGAGGTTTTGGAGCCCCAATTCAACCCACCAAGCCCCCCCGGCCCACAGGCTCAGGTACCTGCCAGCACAACAGACACAGAGCTCAGAAGATCATTTAATTTTATCCTCTGCTTATAGATTCCCATTGGTTTCCCAGCATGAATTTGGAGCACAACAAAAGGCCACGCAGAACTGAGGATAAAAGAAATGTAACTTGTCTGGGGTCATTGTAAAAATACTAATTTTTATTATTTTTTTTCTTATTATTCCACAGGGTCCTTGTGCGATCACAAAGGTGCATCCCGGGAGATTTTCTAAAGAGAAAAGAAGAAATTAATTATCACATATATGATGTTGCACATTGCCATGCCAGCTGGGTTGGACCTGGGTCAGCAGATAATGACTCCCGTCTTTTGACCCTAAAAAGATAGCACCATCATGAGGCAGAAACACAATTTCTTGCGTGGCTACAAAACAAAAGCTCTCAGTTCTTTCTACCCCCTGGGCAGAGCATCTTGAGTTTGGGATAAATGATAAAGGGAGGCTGGAAATTAGGAGGAATGCTCTGGCAGAGAGTCCACACGTTCAGCAGGGAGACCCTCACTGCTGAAGAGCACCAAAGCAAAACCACCAAGGAAAAATAAGCCACCTGGGGGCTGCAGCTGCTCCATTCCGGCAGCGGGAAGGAGGTTACCCAGGGATTACACCCAATTATGCAGCAGGGATGGGAATGATTTGGTTTGGAAAGGAATGTCTTAAAAACCCAGCAACAGTCACAGCTTTCCAGACCGGGTCGTTGAAAGCAACGTGCTGGAAAAGCAGTGGGACAATGGGATGGGGACAGCGGGGCAGGAACCAGCAGGCAGGGCTGTAATTCTGCCTTAAAACTACTTTTTGTTACCTGAATTTCAAGCTGCTTTCAGGGGCAATGAGGGGAATGGCTCAGTATTAGGGAGCATCGCTCCCAAAGCCTGGCAATGAGCAGGAGCAATTAAGCCAGGCTGTCCCTGGGGTAAACGGCATGATGAGTGAAATATTGAGAAATACAGAAATTCTTCCCACTCCAGCCTGAGGATGAAGCACTGGTTTATAGCTGAGGTGGCAACCAGCAAAAACAAGGTGCCCCAGCCCTCCTGGAGGTGTCCCCACTGCTTTTTCTAGGGAATACGAGACTCTGGTAGTAAGAGGAGAAACAACAATATGAAAATCTGCACAGAAAGAGCCGGGTGATGATGGCACAGGGCAAAGACCCCATGCCACGCTCTGCTTTCCCCCTTGTCTGCTTGGTGTCACCCTTGACAACATGCTCTTGATCATCTGCTTCCTCGGAGTTTCCCAGACACGTCTCGGGAATGCCAAATGGCATGTAAAACCCAGTCTGCATCTGGAATTCTTGCAAAGCTCTGGGGATGTAACACAGGAAAAGGTGTCTCCAAAGCTGTAAAAAGGGACCAGGTGCTTTGCACTGGGGAACTGACAGTGATTACAGAGTATGAGCCAGTGTTGAAAAAGCCAAGATGACAGTAATTCCGCTCTGCCCATGGACTCCTGTCCACGGCAGAGGTAATTGGCATTAAAAAACCTGACATTTACTTGCCAGCCTTCTGCAGCAGGAGGAGCTGGAGGGCAATTTGTTCAGGAGAGGGGATGAGCATCGGGCCTGACACATTCAGGATCCAGCCGTGGTCAGGATGGGCACCTGCCACCTTCAGAGCTGCTGGTTAACTATTGTACTAATATATGTCCAAGATGGAATTTGGAGGGGTTTTTAGATAAAGCTGTAATGTGTTGTAGAGACGAGAGTCCAGTGTTTTCCCCAAGAGAGCTGAAGGCTTTGGCATGGGGACAGCTCTGACACCCCACTTGGACCCCCACCTAGGCCAGGGTGACACACAGGGTCCAGATTCCCAAAACCAGGCTCATTTTAGAATCATAGAATGGTCAGAGTTGGAAGGGACCTTCAAGATCGTCCAGTTCCAACCCCCCTACCCTGGGCAGGGACACCTCCCACCACACCAGGTTGCTCCAAGCCCCATCCAGCCTGGCCTTGAACCCCTCCAGGGATGAGACAACCACAGTTTCTCTGGGCAACCTGAGAAAGTAAAGAAAGTAAAGAATTTCTTCCTGATATCTAATCTAAATCTCCCCTCTTCCAATTTAAAATTATTATCCCTTTAGCCGGAGAACCTTCAGGGTCCCTGCCAGCCTCCAAGAAATCTCATCTGCATACCAGCACTGCAGGAGCTGCTCATCCTCGAAAAGTTAAATACATTCAGAGCAGCCCAGAACACGGAGAACAGGCTCGGTTTGGAAATGGGAGATTATTTATTTACTTAGTAGCAGAAAGGGGCATGTCAGAAACCTCCCCCTGGAGCATTTACCCACTCAACACAAAGCCTGCACTCCGGGGGGATTATGGCCACTATCACCATGCAGAGGTTATTGATGTTATTTTTTTCTCTTAAAACCCTAACAAAAGGCCATGAAGGGATTTACCGGGTTGCTCTGGTTTCTGCAGCCAGCCATGGCCACTGTCACCTGCAAACATCAGACCAGGGACCTTCCCACGCACTTGCCTGACCCTGCTCAGGGCTCACTCGGTGGCTGCCCTGTCCCTGAGAAGTTTCTTCTCCTCCAGGTTCAAAGCCAGGTCTCCGGGACGTGTCTGCTCCTGAAAGGATGAGTTTATAGGACTTGACAGAGTTGGCTTTTCTCCCTGCAAAGGAAGGAAGTTACTTTAAGCTTAAAAAAGCAGAGCCATCTGGCAGCGCACAGCTGTGGAAATATTATATGTCTAATTATTTATAGAGGTACCTGCGCAGGGACGAGATCAGTTCTTCAGCCGTCCATAACCATGTCAGGAAAAAAAAAAAAAAAGCTAGTTTGATATAAAAACAACTCTGCAGTTCTTCACAAAAAAAATGTGCGTTGGAGGCTTGGGGCAGGGGAGGCAGCACCGTTTTCTTTGCTATTTGCAACCTCAAAGCAGCAACAAGTTTGTTTTCTGCTGGTGGTCTCCGTATGGGGCATGAGCTTCTAATAAGACCTCTGGCATCTGAAAGCCATTAAAGTGTACAGTCACAACAGCCCCAGCCATTAGCAGAGACAAAACAAAGCTCAGCACGGCCACAGATAATTAACCAACTCTTGTTTCTCCTTAAATCAATAGCAAGAACATTACAGGAACAAACAGCCCGGCCTGTCCCCGGGGACACGGCTTTGCCAGCCGTCTGCCCCCCCAGAGCTGATTTCCAATGGAAATTACACCGTGGGGTCCAGGGCTGTAAGATCAGATTTCCCTTATTGGCTTCTTAGAGCTATTTTAATCCATGGGGAAGACCTCAAATGGAGCTGGTTGTGGTCTGGAACTGCTAGCTCTTAAATTTTGGGCTGGGGAGAGGAGGCTGAGTGCCCCAGAGTCCACACGGTGCACAGGAGTGAGGAAAACTCTGAGTCTTTGGTGGAGAGATGGGAGGTCATTTCTGCAGGAATCCTGCTGGATTGCATAAAAGCACATTTTTCTTCAGCAAAAACATCAGTGAGGGAGAATATTCTATTAGTGTTGAATATCGTGTCCAAAAAAGTTAGAGGAAGCAATAACTTCAATGCAATGTGGGTCAGCACGTAGCAAGGAAAGGTGCTGGTATTCCTCCAGTCTGACAGCAGTGCTGCCCTGCTCCCCACGCCTTATGCCTGCAAAATTCCTCCTGCCTCCTACTTTGGGNTCCCAGCAGAGGGGCTCCAGCCCTCCCAGCATCTCCGTGGCCTCCTCTGACCCTGCTCCAACAAGTCCATGTCCTTCTTGTGCTGAGATAGGATGTCCCTCCGCACTCTCATTCCCTCAGTCACAGCAGGAAGGTTTAAAGGAGGTTAAATGAAATTGTGGAGGGTGAAGTACCCATGGCTCAGCTGCCCCGAGACAGCAATGAGGGGCTGAACCAGAGCCTCCACAACCCCACAGCGCTGCTCTGCCCCGGGGACACCTGTACCATGAAGCCAAATTTCTCCATGGCCCAGAGACACGAGGGTAAACAGGAGGATAAACCTCAGGGAGGGTCCGTAAATTCAGTAAAAGCTTGATAAATGCTCCCACTGCCTTAATTATCCCAGGAGCAGTGATTTAGTGCCTAGGAGAGAAGTGTCTATTTCTGGGCTTTGGCAATGAGCTCCTGTGCATCCCAAATTGCCCATTATAAATTAATAAAGGAGATGGAAGTTAAATGATAATCATCCCTGCTCTGTGTCTTTTGTTCCTTAGAAGAAAACAATATTACTCGGGAAAAATAAAGAATGTGTATATATATATTTTTTCAAAGGGTTTCCCTTCCAGTATCCCCTAAACTGCACTTTCTGGCAATGCCTGAGATTTCAGCATAGGTTTAGTGGGGGTCTAAGGACCAGGCTGAGAATTTGGGGGGTTCAGCAGCCCCAGGGATGAAGGACACGTTATTGTCATGCTTATTTATGGTCCCCCTCTCCAGAGCCTGGCCCAGGACAGGGATGGTGGCACCAGTGGCACCAGTGGCAGTCACAGGGACTGTTTGCTGCTGCCCTGGTGAGAGTCTTATTAGTAACCCTCCATTTCAAACCAGCACTTGCAGGTGATGATAATTTTGTCAGCTGAGCCAAAGTAGGAAGAAATGTTCCCACGTTTTATAGGAAAATCTCTCAGAAATGAAAACAGTCACTTCTTACCCCTTTCCACTTCTCGCTTTGAACAAAGAAGTCTTACAGACTTACAGCCAGGCATATTTTCTAAGAATAAATGTTATCTCTTGGCTTTTAAATTAGAAATTAAAGTCTTGTCAGCCCTGGGAGACTGGGAAGGAAAGTTGTATTATAATGTCACAGGAGACTGGATGCCAGGAAAAGAAGGGGGTTTAGTCAAAAGGTTTAAAAATGCAGTTTTAGGGACTGACAATCTCTTACGAACACCAGGTGAATGTGACATCTCATAAAAATTCAGCATCACACTTTCTTAGGCTAAATGCATTGCAGCCAGCAGCAGGGACGTATTAGACCCCAAACATCCCTTCAGCAAAATGAGAAAAAAACAGAAGAGACACTTCTGTGTCCTTTCAGTACCCTGGTTTCTTTTATTCCATGGCACCAGAGCGCAGAAAAGGGCACAGTCTCTAAATAACCCATTTTTTTTTTTATTAATTATGACTGGGTCCTGCTACTTGATGTAGTTTTCTCTTGATTCAGAGACATGGAGAGTGAGATAGAGAGCACCTTCTGCAAGTTTGTTGACAGCTGTGTGGAGTGGTCAACACACTGGAGGGAAGGGATGCCATCCAGAGGGATCTGGACAGGCTTGAGGTGTCAGCCCATGCCAGCTTCATGAAGTTCATCAAGGCCAAGTGCAAGGTCCTGCACCTAAGACACAGCAACCCCAGGCACAAATACAGATTGGGAGAAGAATGGCTGGAGAGCAGCCCTGAGGAGAAGGACTTGAGAGTGTTGTTTGGATGAGAAGCTCAACATGAGCTGGCACCATGCAGTGGCAGCCCAGAATCCCNAGGGTGGTGAGACCCTGGCCCAGGTTGCCCAGAGAAGCTGTGGCTGCCCCATCCCTGGAGGGGTTCAAGGCCAGGTTGGAGATTCTTGGAGCAACCTGGTGTGGTGGGAGGTGGTCCCTGCCCGAGGCAGGGTGGTGGAACTAAGTGATCCCTTCCAATCTGAACCATTCCGTGATTCTATGATCGCAGAAAGGTTCTGCAGCCTTGAAATTCCCTGCCTCTGCTCCAGCATCGCCTGGCTGTGAAGGTATGCGTGCAGCAGATGGAGGTTCCTCCAACGTCCTACCTGTCACCAGTCCAACAGTTTAAAGGCATTAAATTACTCCATCTGCTCTTGCAGCTTGCACCCAGCCTGTGCTTTATAGACTAAGGGGGATTATTATTTATTATTTTTTTAAATAAGCGTATGAAAAAGTTGCTTTGTAAATCCGAGGCCAGAGCTGACTCATAATCTCTGCTGACAAATTTCTGTCAATATTTACTGACATATCCAGAGATCTGTAATGTTTAAAGCATCAGCTTTTATGAGAAAGCTGCTTTCAGGAAGTGTCTGGAAAAGTGTAACGCGCTTTCTCACATTCTCTCCTTCATTTCTGCCTTATCCCCATAATATAAAGGGGGAACATGCACGCTGGTAAAAGGGAGAAGTAAGAGGTGCTTGAGTTCCAGCTATGAAAAATCTTCCTCTGAAAACACAGAAGGGCAATTTGTAAAGGGAGTGATTCCAGTGAACCTTTTCTGCTGCAAAAATGCATCTTAATGGGGTTTAAAAAGGAACCCTGCGTGTTTCTGCATCATAACCCACATTTCCCTTGGCAAGCCCATCAAAACCACCCTTTCCAATGAGTTTTTCCACCTGCCCTCCACGACTCGCCAGCCGAAGGGAGGTAGGGGATGAAAACGTGCAAGATTTCCCCGGATTTACTGGCGTCAAACACAGCAGAATTTAGCATACATTAACAGCATGGGCTTTAAATCAAAGGAGCATTTCTTAATACATTATTTATAATGAATCAATTATTAATAGAGATGGCTTTTTTCTCCCCTAATAAATTATTATAAACTCTGCTATAACACGCTGTCCCAATATGTACTATATAAATAAGGTTAGGTGTTTCAGCTTAGGAGGACTTTCAAGCAGCTCACCGAGACGTTATCTATCACAGTTTTTTTCAAGCAGTGCATTCACTTCAAGCTCAAGCAATCAAACCTCCTCGCTGCAGGTACTTTGTTTGCTGAGACACAGATACTTGAATAAATCACTTGATAACTATCTGTATCATTTACACTGGAAGGTGAATAAATGTAATTTTTGTGCTACTGGAAAGACAAAACCCCATTTCTTTCTTCTTTTCCTGCTTTTGCTTATCTCAGTGCCAATTTTTCTCCTTTTTTTCGCAATTTTGTGTGTGCCTTATGGTTTTATTTTTATCTTTTTTTTATTTTTAGATCCTGCACAAGGGGCCTGACTTCCCTCCCCTTTGCTCTAACGTAACCTTGTGGCTGCTCCTCACTGAGTGATGGTGGCTCCGCCACGGGTTTGATTCGGGGGTGTCCCCCCACAAGCCCTGTAGCAACTGGGGGTCTCCTTGTAAGGAGCAGAACCATCTCCCGAGCTGAAATACAGGAGGATAAGTAAAAACCTGAGATGCCATGGAGAAACACAAGGTCTAGATGCATTGGGCTTCTTGGCAAAGAAGGATTTCACATCAGTTTTTAAGCCACCCCCAATTTTCCTCCTTGCCACCATGCCCAGGCCAGCCTGTAAATTAGCTCCAGGCTTTAACTTTTCTTTCTTTCTTTCTTTCTTTCTTTTTTTTTTTTTCCATTTAGGAATTACAATCCCTGGAGAACATCCTCTTTCCCAATGAGTACTCAGGATAACCAAATTATAATCCTAAGCAAACACCCACAATCCATGCAGCAACTCCCCAGTGGGGTCTGCCATCGTCCCCCCCTCAGCACTCAAGGGCAGAGATTGCTTTTTTTTCCTCCCCTGCCATCTATTACTTTCCATGAAGCCCTTTTCCTTGGATGGAGATTTTTGGACCCATGACAGAGGAAATATACTGTCCCATATCTCATTATTTTCCACTTATGTTCCCCTTGGCCAGCAGAAGTTGTCAAACACACGTCCTTATTTGAGGGAGAGGGTCTTCTTGCGAAATCTAGCCCACAAGCAGCTGCTGTTCCCAAAATCTTCAGCGTCGGTGAGCACCAGGGTGTAAGAAGAGGGTTTCTGATTCTTTTTCACCTAAAATCCAAGCTGGCTACACCTGAATACATTGGTCTTAAACCCACTGTGGCCACCCAAGCCTTCCTGTGTCACCCCAAACACCAAGTGGAGAAGCTCCCCAAGCAGGGCTGCAGGCTACATTTTTTTATTTTTCTTTTCTTATTTTTAACCAAACTGAGCACCTTTAGGAGAGTTGCAAGTCTTTCTTCCCTGGCCTCATTCCCCCAGATCATTGACAGCTTGGAGAAGAGAAGGCTCTGGGGAGACCTTCGAGCCCCTTCTAGTCCCTCCAAGGGGCTCCAGGAAAGCTGGGGACGGACTCTTGATGAGGAAGGAGAGCCATAGGATGAGGGTTTGACACTGAAAGAGGGGAGATGGAGATGAGATGTGGGAAAGAAGTTCTTTACCGTGAAGGCGGTAAGAGCCTGGTCCAGGTTGCCCAGAGAAGCTGTGGCTGCCCCATCCCTGGAGGGGTTCAGGGCCAGGTTGGAGGGGTTTTAGAGCAACCTGGTGTGGTGGGAGGTGTCCCTGCCCAGGGCAGGAGGTGGAATGAGGTAATCATTAGGGTTCCTTCCAACCCAAACCATTCTATGATTCTGTGAAATTTCTCAGGACCTTCTGTGGACAACTCCAGGTTATTCCCACAGGGTAATACCCTCTGACCAGCAGCGTTGCTCCTGTGCCATGGTTCAGGGGTTCAATCCAGGGAGTCCCTGCTCACCTGCCCCAGCTTGTGCACGGTGGGCACCTCTTGCTGTGCAGCTAAGGCGTATGTGCAAAGCCAAGGCTATAGTTTCCAGCCAATCATATAACAAAATTTGCCAGGATGACCCAAAAAACATCTTGCAGAAGGAAACTTTCTTCTCTGTTTTCAATGGGAATCGCTCTGAACTGATCTTGCTGCAGTCAGGACCCCCCAACAGACACAGTAGGTGGAAGCCAACATCTACCAGCCGCGGTGGAAATCGTTAAATTGGAGTGGTTTCCGAGGAGAGCCATGGGGACAACGGAGGAGCTCGCCGGATAATGAAAGACGCCAGGAACTCAATTTGTTTTCCTTAACGAAAAGAAGGTTAAGAGAGGATCTGCTTGCAGCCTCTAATTACTTCTGGAATTTAAATGTGATAATAGAGGGCTCCCCGGTCAGGCAGATGAAAGTACGCGCAGCCCGGTGCCTGCAAGATTCAAATTCAGGTTTGAATTAAAAGCACATTTTTAGTGGTGTAGGTTATTAACCACTGAAACAACCGTTGAGAAATCTTCTGATTTGAAGAGGTATTTTTTTTTCTTTCTGAACCTGAAGCTTCAGTTCAAACAGAAAAGTCCCCAGGCATGTTTTACACAGGAGTTCAGGCTGGATAATCATCATGGCTTTGTCTAACCTTATAAAGTATTAATCTGCCATCACCCTTCTGCCCTCCTTTTATACTCTACTCATCAACCAATAATCTTTTTTTCGGTAAACACAGAGAATTTCTCGAGCGTGGTGTCAGCTGGGAGGTTATTAGAGATAACGAGTTGAGGACTGTATCCCTACAACACCCCGGCTGAACGTGGTAGGAACCATCCGTGGCAGACAGTGACAGCCTGTTGCCACCCAGCCTGTCAGCATGTCCTCGCTGACACTGGGGTTATTTTTCCACCTGGATATTAAAAAGAGATGCTATCATCAGCGTTCCGGCTTGGTGGGACAGCAGGGGGGTGGAGATCATCAGCTGGAGCCACGAGCATGGACCCACCGGGAGGACTGACTGCTCATCACATTTGCAGGAAAGGGAAGGCAAGAGAAAATCACATTTATAGCCTTTCCAGCATTAAGCTTGAGCTGCCCGCATCAGACATGGTAAATCCTCAGGGAACTCTGTCATTTGCCATGCTCAGCATTTATTTTTACAAAGCCCCTGCATGTTGTAGCAGTGCAAGTTTAGATTCGGTTGCTTGGGATCGACTCCTGACCCATTCCAATTTGACGCCAGAATTTCCCCTCCCAAATCCCTGAGTTTTGTATCACAGTTTCACACCCCTGCCTGTACGGTGTTGTAAGCAACCCACAATGGACAGGGTTTCTGTGTTGGGGTTTTCCTAATACACACACAAAATGTGACCCTGGCTGCTCAGGAGAACTCTGCCAGGGATTTTAACTTGGTGCATTATTTTTGACTCTGTTCCCTCATAGTCATCCTGTAGCAGTGCTCAAATGAGGTGGGATGCAGATAACATGTTGGTTGCTGTTTGTTGCTGCAGGTTTTCAATAGATAGATGTGACACACATCCAGTTCTAGGCCCCCCAGATCAAGNGGATCTGCTCTGGCAGAGGGTTGGAGTAGATGATCTCCAGAGGTCCCTTCCAACCCCAGATAACTCTGTGATTCTGTGATTTTGTGACACGACTGACACATGCACCAGAAAATTACCAGAACTTACCCTTCAGAGGAATAGGAATAATAAATTATTAAAAAAAATAATAATAATAATCCTGTAATGCTACAGGAGACTAGATTAGTCTTCATCTCAACCCAAAAGCTTTTTTCTTTCTTCCCTCCTTTTTCCCCTCTTTTTCTCCCTCTTTTCCCTACCCCGCTGAGGAGAGGGTGATGGTATGTGGTGTGAGCAACCTATTTGCTGGCTGGGGCTAAGCCCTGACAGAATGATGTATAGATGCACACACACAGATATATAAGGGTACAGGTATATATATTCCATAGTGCTGAGCATGCTATCCATTTTCAGCTGCTTACCAGTGTTGGGATTATTCACACGAGTGCCAGCTGAACACTTCATCTTCACAACGTCAGGTGGAATGTCAGTCCTCAGGTTACTCGGTTTTGCTCTGAAGAAAACTCGTTTTTCTGCCGGTTTTAATTACTTTGCGTCCCAGTTCACCTCATTCTAGCACATGGAAAAAGAAAGAAATGGGGGAGAAAAAAAAAAAGAAAAAAAAAGCAGATATTTTCCTGATCTGTTTTATCTCCTCCTGATGCCTAAAACACCATGCTTTATCAAACATGTGAAATGAAACCAGCCCCGTCTAGTTCAAATGCATATCATAAATCAATTCCTTTAACAAGGTGACAGCGAAAATACCCCAAAGCGTGTTTCTCACTTTGTCTTCCCCTTCCCCAAATGTCTCGGGACAGAGACATTACAACAATCTCTGAAAATCATGTTGACATCCTCTATGTTATTCATTGTTTTATGTATTTTTTACACGCACACTTTATTTTGTCTCTTGTCCTTACCTCCTCACTGTACTTATTCCCTCAAGGCCGTCACCGGCAGTATGAGCAGAGAAATAATTTTCGGGTTGAATAAATCCTTTTAAAAGTAAAACCCATGTGTGAGAAGCTAAACTCAGAGCAACCCATGCATCTGAAAGTGTCTTTCTCCCAACCTTACCCACTTCACGAATGGCCTTGTCCATGTTGCTTGGTGAGGCTGTGCCACCACCACACAAGGTACTACCATAATGGAAGGTGCTACCGTGATGGAACATGCTACCACAATGGAAGGTGCTACTCCCAATGGAAAGTGCCACCATGATGGAAGGTGCTACCGTGATGGAACATATTACCACAACTGAAGGTGCTACTCACAATGGAAAGTGCAACCACAATGGAAGGTGCTACCATGATGGAACGTACTGCAACAATTGAAGAAATGGGGGAGAAAAGAAAGTGCCACCACAATGGAAGGTGCCGCCATGATGGAAGGTGCTACCATGATGGAACATGTTACCACAATGGCAGGTGCTACTCACAATGGAAAGTGCAACCACAATGGAAGGTGCTATCATGATGGAACATACTGCCACAATTGAAGGTGCTGCTCAAAATGGAAGGTGCCACCACAATGGAAGGTGCCGCCATGATGGAAGGTGCTACCATGGTGGAAGGTGCTACCATGATGGAACATGTTACCACAATGGCAGGTGCTACTCACAATGGAAGGTGCTATCACCATGCGAGGGGCTATCACCATGCGAGGGGCTATCACCATGCGAGATGCTACCACCATGCGAGGCAATAGAAGGTGCTACCATGATGGAACATGTTACCACAATGGCAGGTGCTACTCACAATGGAAGGTGCCACCACAATGGAAGGTGCTGCTCACAGTGGAAGGTGCTATCACCATGCGAGATGCTACCACCATGCGAGGCAATAGAAGGTGCTACCACCATGGAACATGCTGCCACAATGGAAGGTGCTACCACGATGAAAGGTGTCACCACTGTGCAAGGTTCTACCATGATGGAAGGTGCTATTATGACACAAGAAAGAGGAAAACACTGAGAAAGCAGTGCCTGAGGACTGTCCTGTCACTTTGAGGAGCAAACCAACGTCACTGCTGGTCCCAGCAAGAGCTCCTGTGCCCTTCAGGCTGGGATGCTTGCATCTCCTTCTGCACGGGGACTGCACCGTGGGGCAGGGGCAGGCAATAGGTTTGGCTCAGTTTTAACAACTCCTTTCTCCCACACCTGCAGCCCTGGCTCCGAACATGCCGTTTCTCAGCAGAACACTGTTCCCATATGGCTATTTTAAAAATACATACGTAGAACGTAAATCAACTGCAATTTCAAGAACTCTGGTTGTGCTTTATATTTTTCACACGAGGCAGCAGGCGGGATGGAGTGGCAGGGATGCTCGGAGGCTGATTTCCCCACCAGTACACACCATTTACTAACAATTCAGTGATTTTCGCCAGTGAAGGATGTGGTCAGGGCACTCTTCTGCCTTTGAAGGACTTAGATAAAAATGACACCTCTGTGCACGGATCCATTTTCCTCTCCAGTAAAATGCTGCTGCTTCTTTTCATACCCAGCAGCCATCAGAGCCAATACAGCTACACGAATCCAAGAAGCAGATCTGGCTCCTTTTCTCATAGACAAGTGGTGGGAAAGTTTTGGGTTTTGTTCTGTTGATGCATAAAATTATCACTCACGTGTCCATAAATCAGATGTTTTGAACCCAGGTCGTGCAGCATTTACATGAGTGGCATTTATCTGTATTACCAAAAGTGGTGGAAACGATATTATCCCTGTGGCTAGGACAAATCTTACCCAAAGCTACTCTACCAGTGAAGTTTGTCCAAGCTTGGCTTACCTGGGACTAGCCCGGGAGTGTGAAGAAGGTTCAAAAGCTTATTAAATGTCAGGATGGTGTGGCATATTGGGTTTGCATGGCATGGTTTTGGTAGGAGTGGCATCTGTGAGAAGCTGTTAGAAGCTTCCCCATGTCCAGTAGAGCCAATGCCACACAGCTCCAAGATGAACTCACCACTGGCCAAGACAAAATCCATCAGCAATGGTGGGATAACATAGTTGAGAAAGGGAGGAAGAAGGTGAAGAAGGAGGGGAGAAGGTGCTCCAGGCCCCAGAGCAGAGATTCTCCTGCAGCCCGTGGTGAAGACCAGGCCATAGCAAGGCAGGTTTTCCACCTGCAGTCCATGGAGGTCCACAGTGGAGCAGATACCCACCTGAAGAACACGGAGGTCCCTGGTGCAGCAGATGTCCTCTTGCAGCCCACAGAGGACCCCGCACTGAGGTGGGGAGTGACGGAGTGGATTTGGTGGGCACCTGGTCACCATCCAGCCAGGATCAATCCACTAGGTTAAAGTACCAAAAACGTGCTGAGAAGAGCAACCCACCGTGACAAACAGATTGCTTCAATGTCTGCAGTTTCTCTTACCCATAATTCACATTTTTCCTTTCTAGAGTTCTACTTCATTCATTTATTTTCGGCACACTTCTTGGGTGCCTTTTATGTGCATTTAATTACAATATTAATCAAAGAACTCAAAAGAAGTTCCTATGCAAATGAAGTTACGAATTTGCAATTTGGGAAAATTTTAAAACCTATTCATTCTATCTCTATTGAAATATTGTTAATGTATTTTTAATGCTTTGGCACTGAGAAAAGTGCATTTTCATTCAAGCAAATAATATATTGAGTGAATATTATCCTCCCACATTTATTTCTTTGTCAAATAATTGATTTTTTATTAAAAAAAAATAAATCTCCCATGTTATAGATAAACTACAGAAATTGCAGGGGGCAGATTTGTGTGGTTAACAGGCATTTTTCACACAAAAACCCATCATTGTTATATATTCTCAGAGGGTTTGCCCTAACTCCATCTAACCCCATTTTATCCAACTGAGCAACTTTACCTGCAACAAGGTCAAAATTTGGGTGGTTCTTGGTGTGAGAAAAACCCTTCCCTCTCTTCTCCCGGCGCATCAGTAGCCTCAACCTCCTTCCTCGTGGAGGCAGGACAAATTACAGACATTTTCCTGGGCACGGTGTAAGTGCTACCCAAGGATTGATGATGCTCCGTGCTGATGGGGACACTTGGGAGCCTGGAAAAACGTTCTGCGTTGCTTAGAGGTGGGTTAAGCACGAGGTGCTTTGATGAGCAGCTATTAACCTTCTCAGAAGTACCAGTGGAGGTTGGGGACCAGCTCTTTTTAACCCAAGCAAAGGCTACACCTATAGAAACGTTGCTAAATCATGTTTAAAACATCTTCTCCCTCTCTACCCACGTGTATCTTACAGTTTGCGACAAATTACTGCCTGCTCCAAAGAAAAATCTCTATTGTTCCAATCAAGCAAAACACAATTACCCCTGGAACTTGCTCCTTAATGGGCACACACATGCTCAGAGTTTGTCAAATGGAGCAAAATAAATCTCTAAAAAGAACCAGAAAAATTTACGTGGGGACAGTAGCTTCCCAGTTCTAGGTCTATGTCCAGGCTCAACCACAAGCCTACACGGTGACAGCCACCTACACACAAGCTCGGTGTCGGTTTGGGGAAGTCCTACACACCAAGGAACGTAAAACGACGGCACATCCCCAGCCAAACCCTGCCAATAAGCTGGATTCCATCCCAGGAAAGGGACTTGGCCTGAACATGCTCCATTCTCAGAAGATGTCACTTGTTAGGACAGGTGATGGGAATGATGGCAAGGGAGCTTCTGGTGGCTTTGGTGCATCCACAGGCAGGACCAAGGAGTGATAGAATCATAGAATGTTTAGAGTTGGAAGGCACCTTCAAGATCATCCAGTTCCACCCCCCCTGCCCTGGGCAGGGACACCTCCCACCAAACCAAGTTGCTCCAAGCCCCATCCAACCTGGCCTTGAACCCCTCCAGGGACGGGGCTTGAAGGATGAGGCGAATTCATGGAGAGTGACATGTCCAAGGGCTGGTGTTGGGCACAACTCATGGCAGAACGCTCACTTGTAGAAGCTGGGAGAGACTGCAAAGGGAAGGAGGGTTTTATTCTCTGACCCCACCAGCAGGAACCTAAGCAAGTGTCCCTTGGCGTGTCCCAGCCCTGCTCCTCCAACCCTGTGCAGTTTCACAGCTGAGTTAGCTAAAAATACCCCTTTGTCTTGTACTTTCTAACTTCCTGCGCAGTTTCTCTTTAGACAAAAGTGGAGCTCGCTGCCAAAATCAGATACTCAAGGAACTCTATTACTTATAAAATCAAGTGGTACCACGTGACAGCCGCGAACATCTGGAATCCATCTCTCCCTGGTACGCTCTCGCTCCGTGTGGGACTCGAGCATGCTCAAATATCAGCCTTCGAGCAGAGTTTGTGCAGCTTTCTCAAAACCGAAACAACTCCTGCAAGAAAGTGCTTTGCAGATAATTAAAATTTCAGGGTGGGGAAGGGGGAAATGGAAAAAAATTTAACATTGCCCAAACGAAAAGGGAACAGAAAGATTTTTAAGCGCTTGAGTGGTATTTCTTTTAATCTGAGGGAAGCGTTTTCCTTCCTTTTTCCTCCGAGTCAGATGTGAAGTGTTTTTCAAACCTGCGTTTGAACCGCAGTGCTGTTCCCCAGCCACACCACGAGTTAACACACATCTAGAGCTGCTCCCCAGGGCCCTGCAGGAGCTGAGCAGGAAACCTTCTCAGCAGGATATCTGGTGTCTCGGGGTTCGGAGAGAGGAGCCGGTGCGAGCACACCTGGGTCCCGGCGATGTGCACGGCCACGTATCTCCACGAGCATCAGGGACTGAGGTCCTCAGGGCAGGAGAGGCACCAGCATGACCCGGAGATGGGGGACACGGGGATTCTGCATTGTCCTCATGGATATCCAGGTCTCAGATCTCAAAAGGAAGCTGGTTCCTCCTGAAATGGAAGAGGTGGAAGAAGTGCCCCATCCCTGGAGGGGTTCAGGACCAGGTTGGATGGGGCTTGGAGCAACCTGCTCTGGTGGGAGGTGTCCCTGCCCATGGCAGGGGGGCTGGAACTCAGTAATCTTTAAGATCCCTTCCAACCTGAACATTTCTATGATTCTGTGTGAGGTTTGGACTGATTGTGGTCTTGGATGGTGATAATAAGGGGATGCTAAGCCAAAGTGCAGGGAGCTGGTGTAGGTGGGATGGGAAATACCTCCATGATGGTCCACAGGTTCTTCTCATCTGCAGTGCTGTCTCACTCGAGCAGCTCTAACAATTTATGGGTGGATTTACTGATATTCAGTAGAGGAGATGCCCCTTTCCTGAGGGAATTGCCAACATGCAATCCATGCATCATTATCAGCTTAATACATTGGTTTTATTCAGTATTATGGAGACTAGAACTTCCTCCCCCACCACACACTCACTGAGCATCACCTGCACAGATCAGGGATATAAAATCCTTACATAATTTTATTGTGCAACACACTGGGGTGGGACACATCCAGGGGAATTAACAAGGATTCCCTGCTTTGATGAACAGGGTGTAAACAACATCTCTTACCTGCTGGGAGCAAACCTTCACGCCCAGCACTCCCATTAGGCTGGTGGGCATCATGTTCCCTGCCATTCCTGTGGTGCTGATCCCAGCTCCTAAAATATCCCTTCCAGGGATTAGTTCTCTGTGGTCAGAAAGAGCAAAATTACACAATTACTGGTGCCCAGGCTCTTTCTCTCTGACTAGTGAAAATGTAATAAATTTATGTGGAAGAATGGCTCTATTACACCAACCACGATGCTTCTCTTTTCCCAATGTCACGCTCTCCAGGAGCATCCCCAGGGCACAGCTCCAAGCCCTCAGCCCTGGGCAGAAGGGTCAGGAACCAAACAGGAGTTTGGAGGAAGAATCTTCTTCCTTTTCCCTAAGAACTTTGGAGTTCCACTTCACGCTCAGGCCCTTCTCCTGCAGATCTCCCAGCTGGCTACGGCGCAGCTGAATCACTCTGGATGAAATATTCAGTGAGTCGGAGGAGGAAAGCAGGGGAACAGCCAAGCAACCTCAGGAGAGAGGCATGGGAAGGGAGAAGAGGAAGACACCTGCACTGCCGGCTCTATCCCAATTAATATTTAAACATTTTATAGAGAGCTGGGACCTTCTTAGCAGAGAGCTTTGGAAAAGGAAAAACCCAAAAAACCTCAGCGGTGTTTTAATTCAGAGCTTCCCAAGCTCCCTGAGCAGGTTTTACGTGCGCAGAGGCTTGTGCCCAGCACTGCTCCCCTCCCCGGGCACGGCAATGAGTTCCTCCTCTTCAAATTATTCTCATACTAATTAGACTATGGTAAATTAAGAGAAGGATCAATGTGCAGTCCCAGCCTGAAACGTTTGCAGTTGCTTAAGGATGCAGGAGAAACAGCTCGGAAGGACACGTAGTCCTCAGGAGGCCACATACAGGAGACTTGTTGAGGGTGAGCACAGGGATCACCCACGAGCTCCATGTGGCACAAGAGAAATTCCAAAATTGTGACCATTAACTTCACAGAAATGGCAGGTTTTCAACCCATGCAAACTGCACTTAAACCGTATGAGAATTATGGTTTTCCCTTTTCTCCCAAGTCTTCCACCTGCAGATGACAAGCATCTACTGATAGGATAGCACCCAGAGCTGCGTGGTTTTGGGGACATCACCCCATCCAAGAATCTCCAAGGCACTTCCCTGGGACACTGCCAGCCAGGACAGGTCACTGCTCTGACTCACTGCTTGCTACAGCATCTCTTCCCCATAAATTAAGCTAGCAATGCTAAAAAAGAACCCAAGCCATTGCCACGGTGTAGAGTCACACTCCAGCTGCTGTCCCAGGATGACCCCAGCCTCTGGGATGCACCTAAAAAAAACCTCCTGCATTTGCAAATCCCCAAATCTTAACCCCAAATACAGCAAAAACAGTGCCCAGGCAAAGAGCACTCCCAGATATTCAGAGATAGTTCATATTCCCATAGCACAAAAGCCTTTTTTTTTATTATTTTATTTTCCTTCATTTTGTTTAATCTTTCTTCTTGTCATATCGTGTAACTTGTCACCAGAGGGGAACCGCTCTCCTCATCGTATCACGTTCACAGGGAGCAACACCCTCGCGGCCAGCCCTGCTCTCAGCAGCCAAAAGCTACGATTTCGCTCTGGTTTATATCCCTGAAAGCTATTTAAGAGTTTGCACATTCCTTACCATAAAGTTTACCCTTGCAGTGATTTACGGCTCGGCTGGAGCGAGGGCTTTCAAAGAGCCGGAGCTGAACTCCTCACCGTGCAGATGGAGGCATCCAACCCACCTCCCTGCCGCCGTGGCACCTTGTCCTGCTCTGAGCCACATGGGATTTATTTCACTTTCAGTAATTTTACCGGCCTCTTCTAACACTCAGGAAAATTTTAGAAGGCTCTAGTGTCTGAGTTTGGGAAAATATTTCCTTGACAGCCAGCTCCGGGGTGTGGGTTTCAAGGTCTCGGTGTTTCCGAGCTCCCAAGGTGCGGGGACAAGGAGGAGCAAGACCCAAGTTCTTGCCCCCAGCTGCCAGCAGGGATATTTCATACCATGAACAACACATTCCATGGAAATAAGAGAGTTTGCTGAGGAGTTCTCTCTCTCTCCCTCCCTCCCCTGATGGCTGTGACCCAGAGAATTCCTTCCCCGGTGCGGGAGCCCTGAGCCCTTCCAGTTCTCCCGAAGCCACAGGGGCTGTCCCTGACTCCTGCTGGGGAATGAGCTGGGGATAGTCCTGGTGTGTTTTATATTGGTATTGGGATCAACACTGGTTCTTTAGTGTTATTAATGTTAACAATTTAGTCTTCTTCTATTAAATCTGTTTATATTTCAACCCTCAGGTTTCCTCTTTTTTTCCCGATTCCCCTTCCCAGGGTGGGGATGGGTCATTGGGGCATGGAATAATTGTCTAAATGACAGATGAGGACAGGCTGAGAGAGCTGGGGCTGTTCAGCCTGGAGAAGGGAAGGCTCCGGGCAGACCTTAGAGCAGCCTTCCAGGATCTGAAGGGAGCACCAGGAGAGCTGGAGAGGGACTCTTGGTCAGGGAGGGGAGTGACAGGACAAGGGGGAACAGTTTTAAATTGGAAGAGGGAAGAATTAGATTGGATATTACAAAGAAATTCTTTGGTGTGAGGGTGGTGAGGAAATGGAAGAGGTTGCCCAGAGAAGCTGTGGCTGCCCCATTCCTGGAGGGGTTCAAGGTCAGGTTGGATGCGGCTTGGAGCAACCTGGTGTGGTGGGAGGTGTCCCTGCCCAGGGCAGGGGGTTGGAACTGGATGATCTTGAAGGTCCCTTCCAACTCTGACCATTCTGTGATTCTATGATTCTAAATTGTTGTGGGTTTTTCAAACCATGACCCATGTGCCCACGCAGGGAGTGCCACCAGCTGCATGGACAACATCATTGCTTTCTCTTGAGAATAGCAAATTAGGATCTAGTCCCCATTTCTCATCCCAGAAGGAATTGGGAAGACCACGATCAAGCCCTCATTGGACTCCCCAGTGTCCACCCCTTGTACACCCTCCTGCCCTACGTGCTACGCAGTCAGGTGAGCGACCATCTGCCTTTCCAAAGCCCTCTCCCTTTCACACAAATCGCAGATTATGTGCCCAAATCGTGCCATGGGGAGGTTGCCTGGTTGCTCAGCAACTGCATTTGTACGGAGCAGAGCTCAGGGTGGTGGGCAGCTGCCTGCCAACGACAAAGGAATAGGGTCAAGATTTGGAGAAAGCTATTTAGATGGAAGAGAAAGCTCTCCTTACCAAGACAAGGTAAACTCCAGTTTATTCTGCTTCATAAAATCACCCATAAGTGTGGCAGGAGGAGGGAAATACACTGAATTCTGCCAGTAGAAAAGCTTTGCATGGAAAAGGGTTGTTCTGTCTTCCCCTGTTCTTCATTGCTCTGTGAAAGGGAGGGGAATAAATAGCATGGGATGTTCCTGGACTGCTGTGGCAGCAGAAGTGGCTGTCACACAAGAGCTTGGTCCGTGCCAGTCGGAGGAGCATGAAATGCAACAACAGTCCGTGCTTTCCCCCAGAGAGCTGCTGACACCACGAGCAGATCGTCTGCTTCACCCTACAAGCCAGAGTGGCACATCCAAGAGAGAAAAAAGCTGCTGTTGCAGGTTCAGGAATTCACTGAATTATTCAGGAATTATTGCTGAATGAATAAATAAGCCGTTGAGTGCAGGAAGATGCTGCCCAGAATGTGCTGTTGTTTTCATAGAGTCACAGAATGGTTTGGGTTGGAAGAGAACTTAAAGACCACCCGGTGCCACCCCCTGCCCTGGGCAGGGACACCTCCCACCACACCAGGTTGCTCCAAGACCCATCCAGCCTGGCCTTGAACCCCTCCAGGCATGGGGCAGCCACAGCTTCTCTGGGCAACCTGGGCCAGGCTCTCACCACCCTCACACCAAAGAAGTTCTTCCCCACATCTCAGCTCCATCTCCCCTCTTTCAGTGTCAAACCCTTCCCCCTCCTCCTAGGGCTCCCTTCCCTCATCAAGAGTCCCTCCCCAGCTTTCCTGGAGACCCTTGAGGGACTGGAAGGCTCTAAGGTGTCCCTGGAGCCTTCTCTTCTCCAGGTTTAGCCCCCCCAAATCTCTCAGCCTGTCCTCCCAGCAGAGGGGTTCCAGCTCTCTCAGCATCTCCATCACCTCCTCTGGACCCCGTCCAACAGGTCCATGTCCTTTTGCTTTCCCCTTGCTGTTGGTGGCCTCCACAATCCACGTCTCCTGCTAACCCCTCCAGGTTACTGCTCTGGAAGTGGCAATTAGGCTGATCCTGGCAACACTTTACAGTTTACAGAATATTCCTCTTAATTGTTAAAGACAGAGTTTCCAACCCGTCGCCCCAGATTCCCTTTTGAGCTGTTGCTGAGCTCTGAGCCCCTTTCTGAAGCTGCCTGATCCTGCCACCTCCATCTGCAGAGCAGCTCCCATTGACCAACACCCGCAGGAACATGATCTGTGAGCCTAAATTGATGTCTTTCCAACCTGTTCTTAGCTTTCCAAACCAACCCTGGTCATTTTATGGCTCCCCTTTCTTGCTTTTAAGTAGAAATTACATGCAGTGGCTGCTGCTCTTCGTTACGTGGTGATGGATGTGTGAAAACATGAAGGAAACACTCCTGATACTGTGGGATTTTTACCCTGAAAACGCGCTTTTTGAAGTCATAATATTTCAAAGCACATTTATAATATGTTTGCAATATGGGTAAAAAGATTACTTTAGTCTCCTGGAAAATGTAATTTTCCAGTAATTGGTGTTCTCCTGCAGTATCTCATATACATGCACTAATCCCTCTCCTCCAGCCCTGCACATATTTTTATCCTGTGTTCTACTGAAGGAGGCTGCAGACCTTTCCCAGCAGCTCCGGTTTTTAAAATCCCAGTAACTCCTTGTAAAAATCAGATTTCCAGGAGGGGAGAGAATTTCTAATTATCTATTACATGCTCCGAGATTCCTCTCTGTGCCCATAAGCACAATTTTCAGCTTTTTGACGATTGCAAAAACGCCCATTCCCTGCTCCTCAGCTGCAGCAGATGTTCTGAAAATAAGGTAATGTTTTCCTAAAAGGTTTCACCTTCGGGATAACAATGGTTTTGGTGGTATGACATGCGTATTCTTGACAGNTCAGATCCCCCCTCAGCCTTCTCTTCTCCAGACTAAAAAGACTTAAGTCCCTCAGCCTTTCCTAATCACAGAGATGCTTCAGACTCCTCATCATCTTGGTGGTCCTCTGCTGCCCCCTCTCCGGCAGTTCCCTGTCCTTCTGGAACTGGGGAGCCCAGAACTGGTCCCAGTGCTCCAGCTGGGTCCTCCCCAGGGCAGAGCAGAGGGGCAGGATGACCTCCCTCCACCTGCTGCTCACACTCTTCTTGATGCCCCCTAGGATGCCACTGGCCTTCTTGGCCACCAGGGTCCATTGCTGGATCCTGGGCATCCTGTTGTCCACCAGGTCTCCCAGGTCCTTTCCTCAGAGCTGTTCTCCAGCAGGTCACCCCAAATGATTACAAAATCAGTGTAATGTTATAAGATTTGATGAGACTTTGCTTGTATGTGCAGTGTCAGGACTCTTTTGGTTAATGCATCTCTTTTGAGACATTTGTTCTGCTCCTTGGCCAAACAGCTGAGGTTTTGGTGGGTTTTATGAGATTCCCTGTTCAAACTTCAGTCCCAACTGGGGCCTTTTTCTCCCGGCCTTACCTGTTCCAAGTCTGTGGCAGGAAATGGTAAGTATCTGCTGAAAATTTAATTGGTTCATCAAAGGCTTTGGGGCATTGTAGGAATAATTAATTCAACCTGAGTCAACATAACTCAAAGTAGTCATGTTTCATGGAATAATAAATCACAGAGATGGCAAAAATCTATTAGTATACCTATATCCTCCCGCTGTCTGTGCAGGATTGCTCCAGAAAGGGTATATTTTTCTCCACTGCATGTTTAATACTGATTTTCCAGTACAATGGCTGATTGTAATACTTTATATGCTATTTTTTTACAGAAATGAGCAGTTTAATTTCTCTTGCATAAACAGATCTTGGACCTGCTGTATTGTAATATCCCTGTTTTGCCCTGTAGTAAAAACTTTAACACTAAGCTGAGCTTATTCTCGTCTCGGCACGCAGCCGGTAAGCAGCACCCTCACCTCCACAACAACATGGGAAAAAGCTTGATGAAAAAAGAAAAAAAATAAAGAAAAAAGAAAAAAGACAGACAACCCAAGGAAATTAGAAGGTTCTGCATCCCATCATGATGGGAAATCATCGCAGGAAATATTCCAAAACTCACTGGTGCATCTTCACCCATAGATGAGCTGCCCAACCACCTCGATACTTTAATTTCATACACCACCAGTTTCTAAGTCAACAAATACAAGGATGTTCTGGAGTCCAAACATCCAAGTGTATTTTCCCCAACTTGCTTCACCCCAACATCACTATAATATACTGCCACACTAAGAGTTAGGCCTGAAAGAGCTTTTTTTTTTTGTTTAAAAGAAATTTTAACTGATGTCTGCTCCTTGCTGCCCTTCCAGGAGTGCCAGGAAGCCTGGGGAGGTGGAGGAATCCCACCCTCACACATCACCCAGCTACTGCTCCAAAGCAAACTCTTCAAAGGCAATTATCTCCCTCTTTAATCTCCAACAACCTCAGTTCAAAGGTCAGGGCCCAATAAATGAGATTTCTGCTCAATTGTCTAATCACCGTTAATCTTGTTAGAGTGATCCTCAGCTCCATCTGCTCTCACACACTTCTTACTTGCACTTTTCCCATTCCTTACACTTTCCTTCCTCTTTTTCATTTCCTAGGGCTTCTCCAAGCACATTTACATATCTTTTCCTTTTGCTATATTTGGAATTCTCAACTCTTTCTATATTTTTTTTTAAAAAAACCAAACCCCCTACATTTCAAATGCTTCCAATTTCTGAACATCTCCTTATTTAAGCTCCAACAAAATTGTACAGAAAATGTTATTTGCTTTCAAATTGACTTCCTATACGGCCTAAATCTCTGCTAAATTTCCAAGTACTCTTCTTCCCCTCTGTCCTTTGAATAACCCATCCTTAAGCTCTAACTCAAGAGACCCCAGACACAGAAACTCTTTCACCTTTCACCTTTCTATTACGTTTCCCTCCCCGTGAAGTTTTTCTTTTGTTTTGGCCACTGTTTCAATCTCAGACACATTCACAGTCTCTATTCAAGCTCTTTTTTTTTTGTCTTACCTCTCCTGATTTTATGCTGGCACAGGTATTTATGAGCTTCTCCTTAAAAAAAACACCTGTTATTCAAAAAAATAGGGAAAAGGGGAGCAGAATTGTGCAGTGCACGCCCTTCGGTTTCAATAGTGTTGATTCAATCAATTGTCGACTGGGATTTTCTCCACTGCAAGAGAAAGAGATGCTTAAAAGGTAAAAACAAAAGAACAACAGAAAGAAAGAAACCTTTAAAGCGGGTTGTAGAACAAAACTGGAAGTTTTGAATCCTCAGATATGTCATTTTTGTGTCAAATCGTAAAAATCCCAGGTATTATCCACCTGACAGTATACATCCATATGTTTCTATATTTAGCAGCAAGGAGATAAGATTAATAACTAGCTTGCATTTGCCATCAATAGGTCACGTGGCAGGCATATGCATGGGACAATGCTCTGCTGCTACGCCACCAACTTCTCTTCTTCACTTCATTTCTTTCAAAAAAAAGAAAAGAAAACAATCATAACTCAGCTCTTAACTCGCTTCTTTGAATGCCTGTCCTGCAAATGTGCAAATTTAAGATATTTGGGGTTCAAAATTGTAATTCCTTTTTCCCACTGCCCTCGGTTTTCACACGGGCAAGAGTGGGAGCCTTGGTCCCTTCGTGGGAGCCTCCTCCCTCGAGGTCAGACCTTTCTGAGCTGCTTTTCCACCTCCGGCTCCATCACTCGCTGTGAGAAGTCCATTAGACACAGGGAGTAATACAGCGTGATCCTTCCTTCCCATCCTTCTCCTTCCCTTTTTTACTTGCTGGAAGACTTGCTTTCCTCAAAACATTAAAGCTTTGTTGTTTGTGCCTTGCTAGTCTTCTTACACAATGATTATTTTTTTGGGGAAAAAAATGTTAGTGAAGCCTGGGACACGCTGTTCCAGGGGAAGAGCACACATCCCCTTTCTGCAGTTTCCTTTCTCACCCAGGCTGTCTCCATGAGATGTGCCACGGGGCCAGGCAGGTTTGGCCAGTTTTTGGCCCCATATTGTACTGGGAAGATGAAAAGTGGGTTTTCCTGCTTCAAGCCCTCATCTTACAACGAGCTGAGTGGGAGCTGTGGGAGTGGAGTCCCCGGGGGAGGGCAGAGACAAGGGGCTTGGTCACTTCTCAGCAGGGAGGAGACAAGACTTGTGTGTTAACCAACACCTGAAGGGTGCCCAAACCCTGTCTTCTGCTTTTCTGCAAGCAAAATACCAACCACAACCAGATAAAAGCCCTGGGAAGAAGCTGAATCTGCTGCATCCACATCAGGGTCTGTGTACCCAGGGACAGGAGAACGCTCTGCTCTCCATCCTTCTTCCATCCCCTGCCCCAGCCCTGGATGAAGAGAGAAGAAAAGCTGCTAACATCCATGTTACCAAAATAGCACTGCATCCTCCAGATACACTGCTCCCTGCTACAGGGATGTGCTGGCTGGCTCATCGCTCTCATTAGGAAGGAATACATCATTAATGCCCCCAGAGCTGGCAGGGACAGGATCTCACCCCGTAACGCTTCTTGCATTGAACTCAAGCCATTCAGCAGTGATACCTTGCCACACAAATTCCTTTCCACTAACTAGGAAGTGGAAGAAAGCCTTAATTAGCACATCAAATTTCAGGTAAACGCAGTAAAGGCCACTCAGCATAGAGGTTTGGGTCTCTGTGTGCCCAAATGCTGACCACGGTCATGATAGATCGTGACTGTCACATCCTTTATGAGTCAAAACACAATTAGAGAGGAGTCTTTGGGCTATCAGCTTTATAGAAGTATGCTCCAAAAGGGGTAAACAGTGTCTGAATGGTCACAGAGAAGGGAAGGCTGACCCACTGTGGGTCCCACCACTAAACCTGACATGGGTTCTACAATAGAGTCCACTGGGGAACCCACCAATTTGCCCAGTGGGGAACGGCCATCCCTCAGGAAGGCACGTGCCCAATGGGTCCTTGCTGTGGTGGTTGGAGGGAAGAGCCTGCCCTCAGCAGCAAGACTTCCACATAAATTTTCTGTCTCCTGCAAATGCTGTATTTAACAAAACCTTATCAAGCACACCTCTGCTTTTCTCGTGAAGTCCCTTTCAGCAGGAAAACCAGGGAGAATCTATTTGTGAGGCCGAGTGGGTAATTTGGAGCTGGAAGAACACCAGAGCCCTCAGACGGCAGAAAATAAGGACAAGCAAGGCTGTTTTTTTCTCTTTTATTCCTCTGTCTCCAAACTGCAGGTCAGAACATACCCAGGGTTTGACCTTCTGGCTCCAAATGGTGCATAAACACTGCCATTTGGAGAGTTTTCTGCTTTAACCTTTATGTTCAGGGGCCTCATAAAGGGAATAAGGTGCAGCATTGGGGTAGGACCTCTCCTGCAACAGGGACAGAGGCTTGGGTTTGTGGGTTGTTTTTTTTTCACTCTCCTCTCTTGCTTTTAAAGTGCATTCCACTGATGTTTACAGCTATTTAGAGAAAAACACTCCATTTGCCCTAAGAGCTGGTTATGGGCTCGTAATGATGAAATAAAAAGCACAATGATTTCATCCTGGCTATCGGTGATGGGCTCAGGCAGGCAGTAAAAAAGGTCCCTGAGGTGCACCTGGGTTGAGCTGAGCTGCTGCAGGAGTGGAGGAGAAGGTTAAGTCAGCCCTGGAAGAGAAAAGGACCATTTAAATAAAGGATAGATGCAGAAGTTTTGGGGGGAGAGGATAGGAGAGCACCTCCTCCAGACCCTGGCTCAGGTCAAAGGTTTAGAAACTGTGGGTGAAATCTGGACCTGAGCAGAGGAGCAGCCCCGGCACAGCTGGGAAAGGACAATTCCCATGGCTGCCAGTCCTCCTGCGAGGGGAAAGGAAGGGAAAATGAGATATAATCGGATGGAAGATGTGATTACAGAGATTGCTGAGTTGCCTGACTAATTGGGAAAATCACATGGCCTGATTGGTGTACGGAGAAAAAAAAATAATAAAAGAAAAGAAAGATGAATGCCAGCATCAGTGCTTTGGAAAGAATGAGAAGATGTATGGATGAGCGTACTGTTAAATCTTCCGTGGATATTTTGCCCATGAGAGCAATATATCTGTGTCATAAATGAGCTGGAATACAAATTCTTGGGACAACATCACCACAGAAACCTTCAACGAGGGTGTAAGAGACAGGCAAAGGCCTTGCTTCAGCTATGATGGATTTGCTTGTGATGTAAACAACTTTTGGAACTGTAATTGTGTAAAGAATGTCAGAGGAACTTCCACAAGAATAAAAGAGAACGACCCAACTGGGGCATTGTAACCTTGGCATGAGCTCCTTAGGCAGTGGGAAAGAATGTAAGTCCCTGAATAACCAACAAATGGAGGGGAAAAGAAAGAAAAAAGAAAATACAAAGGGACAGGAACTTAAAGGTGTAAGAGGTCTGAACACCAAGAGCAAGGTGTGTCTCTTTGAGGGACACCCGAACCAGCTGGGTCTTATATTTTTAATAAACGTTTATATCTTTTTTTATAGCTTTGCTTCAAAGACTTCGTCCTCTTTTACATTCCATTTGTGAGCTGGCGTTCCTCACAACAGCCAAGAGGAAGGATTAGCCTCCGGAAAGCTGCAAGAGCACGAAGTGGTCTGCAAAGATGCTGTGTCCTGACCTCCCATGGGCTTCACACTGTCCTCAATGTGCCTGCTGAGGTTCTACCCCTGAAGGAATGGCTGTTCCTTCTCCTAAGGCTCCTTCATGGCCAACACCTGCATCAGTTCCCATGGCCAACATCTGCATTAGATCCACAACCTCCAGAGACTCCGTGTCCCACCACAAGGTGGTTTCTCACAGCACACAAAGACACTAACAACCTGGGAAGGGGGCTTGGGGTACCTGCATCACCCCAAGTACAAACACAGGGACCCCCTGGACCATTCTTCACCCCTTTCCACCTTCTCCGTTCCTGGTTTGGCTTGCATTGCTGAGCCAGTGGTGAGGAGGTGGGAGCCTTGTCCCAAACTTTCTGCAAGGCTTTGGGTTTCCAGAGCTGTTCCAGGTCCTCCAGCTTCCCCATCCTCAGGCATGTGCCAGGTCTCCCAGTCCCCTCCATGCCCTTAGGACAGGACAGCCCAAAACTACTCCAAAAATAAAGAACTTTCACCTCACCCCTTCCTTAAAACAGTGATATAACCATTCAAAGAGAGTGAAGCATCTATTATGGTGTTTGAAATGAAATTTGGGACTCAAAGGGGCCTTGGACAGTCTGTGAGGTTCAACAGTGGACTTCAAAAGGCCATCAGCTTCTCAAAAAGCCACACCCGTTCAAAAGAAAGGCCCTTTTGAAGGCCACAATGGCACCTGAGTGGCTCTGGGGTTGGATCATCATGGGTTTTAAAAGTCAATCCTGATAAGGCCCCAATCCTGCAAAGTACTTAAGCGAAGTACTTTGGGGTTAAGCACCCTTTTTGTCAGGGCTGAATGAGCTTCACAGGCTCAACTGCAGCCTCTTAGTATGGAAATGACATTTTTCTGTTATCCTAAACTGGATAACTTCTTCCTACCAGCCAGAATAATGAAGAGCTGAAAGCACTGATATTTTTGTTTTCCAGCCCTTCGTCCACCCTCTCCATGGGATGGAGAGGGACTCTTTGTGAGGAAGTGGAGTGACAGGACAAGGGGTAATGGTTTTAAATTGGAAGAGGGCAGATTTAGATTAGTTATTAGGAAGAACTTCTTTGGTGTGAGGGTGGTGAGGCACTGGAACAGGTTGCCCAGAGAAGCTGTGGCTGCCCCATGCCACAGTTCAAGGCCAGGCTGGATGGGGCTTGGAGCAACCTCGGGTGGTGGGAGGTGTCCCTGCCCAGGGACTCCATGATCTTTAAGGTTCCTTCCAACTCTGGCCGTCCTGTGATTCTATGGCAAACCCCAAGTGGTCTGGAGGGACTGCAGCACAGGTCCCACTGAGAACTCACTCACCTTCAAAAGGCAGACTTTGGGACTACTCCAAGCCACCCATGTGGGATCATTTCAGGCAGGAATTTCAGCTTCTTGCTGTCTCACCTCTGTAAGAGAGGTAAATAAAAATAAAAATATAAAAAAATAGAAGAGATCTTGTGGCAGTTAACAGAATTTATTGGTTTCACCGTGTCCCAGGTGGCCTCAGCTCTCAGCCCCACATGTTCAGACCTGGATATCAGTCTTCAGTCTACCCCAGTCTGAACCCGAGGGGGACCATTTCCAGCAGCTGAACCAGTCAAGGATGGCCCCCAAAATACTTTCTCAGCAAAATGCCAAGCTTCACCTCTCTCTGATAATACCTTCATGCAAAGAAGTTACACCAGAAATTACTTCCCTCCATCTCAGTAAAAGCACATTAGGAAAAACTTCCATTTCTAGGAAAAAAAAAAAAAAAAGAAAAAGGCTTGACAGCTGTGTTGAAATTACCTCTGGTAATTTTAACTGAGTGGAAGCTTTTATATTCGATTGCAACAAAAATGTAAAGCATGTCACTTATTAAGCTTTTATGTCTGACATTCAGTCTGGTACCTGACGACATCTTTCCAGCAATCTGGAGATCGCGCAGCTAATGTACTTGGAAATGGGAGAATTAGGTATGGTGGAAAGTCATTACGTTTGAAATTAAATGGGCTCTCTTGGTTCTTGAAGGTGAAGTCAAACAAAACAAAAAAAAGTGCCTGTGCAGAAGTAAAAAAAAAAATCTCCCATATTAACTGTCTGAGCTTTCTTGTTCTTCCTTTAATAGCGACAATTAGAATCACAGAATACAATCATGGAATGGTCAGAGTTGGAAGGGATCTTAAAGATCACCAAGTTCTAACTCCCTTGCCATGGGCAGGGACACCTCCCACCACACCAGGTTGCTCCAAGCNGACCTGCTGGTTGCTGCAAGCCAATTAGTTGACTTGAACATCACACTGGCTTCGCTGTAATTAAGGGGGGAGCATCCTGTAGGCTCCCACAAAAATGAGGCATCAAATCCTCCTAGGTGTTGGCACCAGCCAGAGCCCCTGTCTTTGCCTGAGCATTTTTAGCCTGATTTCAAAGGTTTAAAGGAAAAAAAAAAAAATATAATAATGCCATGCAAGTCTGATTTTCTGGCAAGGCTTTTTAAGCAAGAAACATTTAACAGTGTATCATAAGACTGGGCAATAGCAGAGAGGGGCAAAACGTCTCACTCAGAGTAGTCTACTAAAATCCACATAAAAATAAAAATACAAAAATAGCCAAAGGACAAATGCCTATAAAGTGTTTAGGCCAAATTTAACAGCCTGGAAAGAGTGTTGCCATGGTTTGGTGCGCCAGCGGGATGCTATGCCATCTATAGTCCACGATTCTTCCCCGGCATCTGGGAATCCCAGTCCCACAAGAGGGCGATGGGCTTAAGACGGTGGTGGGGCTGGCTCCTGGACCCATGGCTCAGCCCAGAGTCCCCCACAGCACATCCAGGTGTTTTTCCATACGTGGGGAGCATCAACCCACCTGGGAAAGTCCCACAGCATCCTCTGCTCCATGAGAACCTGAGGAGTGACCAGATGGTCTTAGAGGTGCCACAAGATAAACCCTCCCCAGATGCCTCCACTCACCACGTCCTCCAGGATCAGCACGCAGCACCGGTGGCTTTTTCTTCCTTGAATAGCGAATTTTCTTTGGAAAAATCTTGGTTCCCACCTTAGGGCTGGGCTTCCCTGAGCACAGACGTCCTGCGACTCAACATTAACGAGTGAACACTAACGATCTTTTGGGGAGTCCGGAACGATGCGTGGCTGCCAAGGAGCTGGCTGCAGTTTAACAGCTTCGGCTCTGAAGGTAAGCACTGCAGAGGAAAATACAAATGTGTTATTAAGAAAAAAGAAAACAACAAAAACCAAAAAACCACCCCAAACCTCTCAAAATAAACCTTGAAGAACAATAAAAACAAACCGGCTTATATATAAATATGCCCTTTTGGGTCTCTCTGCTGTAGCCTGTACCGCAGAACATATGGGGTGTAAAATCATCCATGGATCAGTGCTTCCTGCAGGATTTAAGGGTAACTGGAGATGGGGAATAGCAAGACTGTGCTTCCCTTTATTTCTGCTACCAGGGACATCTTCTGCATTTCACCTGGCTCTGGCAAACTGCTAATTGCTCTCGTTAGCGGGGCAGGCAATCAAAATAGATCTATCCTGACAAAGAGAGGGAAAACAGGTGAGTTGGTTGGACACAAATCCAACCACCAGACCTGCTGAGGTTGTCCTCCCCCTCTGCTCTGCCCTGGGGAAGCCACATCTGGAGCACTGGGTCCTGTTCTAGACTCCCCCATTCAAGGACAGGGAACTGTTGGAGAGACTTCTTCCAGCAGAAGATGCTCAGGAACTGGAGCACCTCTCTGCTGAGGAAAGGCTGAGGGACCTGGGGCTGGTCAGCTGGAGAAGAGCAGGCTGAGAGGGGATCTCAGTGATGCTGAGCAAGAGCTAAAGGGCAGGGGGCAACAGGATGGGGCCAAACTTTCCTCAATTTTCAGAGGATTTTCCAGCTCCGTGAAGTCCCCAAAGCACAGAGCTGACTATGGATGGAGGATCAGGTGCCTGGGGACAGGACAAGAGGGAACAGGCACCAACTCAACCATAAGAAGTCCCATCTAAATACGAGGAGGAACCTCTTCACTTTGAAGGTGGCAGAGCCCTGGAAGAGGCTGCCCAGAGAGGTGGTGGAGTCTCCTTTTCTGGAAAAATTCAAATCCACCGGATTTGTTCCTGGACAACTGCTCTGGGCACTCTGACAGAGGGTTGGACCAGATGATCTCCAGAGGTTCCTGCCAACCCTGACCATTATGGAATTCTGTCATTCACAGACACAAAGGCTGTGGCCCCATGCCCTGTGCCAGCCCTGCATACACCGGGCACATCTGGGTGAAGGCAGCCTCATAAAACCTGCTTTGATTTCTTTAATGAGCTGCTTATTGCCCAAGATGAAAGAAAGGAGCGCAGCAGCTAACAAGCCTGAGAAGTGCTATTAATGTTGTTTTCTAGTACTTGTTGTTAAAAAAAGCTCTGTTTCTTGGCTTTAGACATGAGCTCACTCTCTGCAGACTCTGTAAGGATGAGCACAGGGCGCCCAAACCCTGGGGGATCATAAGGAAGGGCATTGGGAATGATACCCTGAGGACGTGGTGTCCCAGTGGTATCCATCCATCCATCCTCCTGCCTCCCACCTGCAAAGTCCTGTAGCATCACCATCCCCAGTGTGAAAGGGGCCAAAAGGGAGAAGCTATTGGTTCCATCATTAGTTGCCATCTAGTTAAGAGGAGTACCAGGGGTATCCATCCATCCATCCATCCATCCATCCATCCATCCATCCACCTGCCTCCCACCTGCAAAGACTTGGAGCACCACCATCCCCAGCGCGAAAGGGGCCAAGAGAGAGAGCCTACTGTTTCCATCATTAGCTGCCATCTAATTAATCAGAATAAGAGTTATAAAAATTCAACTATAGAGCTGAGAAGGGCCATCCCTGATTTCCCTGCTATCACTGCAGACCCTACCATGCAGTCCAAACCAAAATACCCGAACAGATGTCCAACCCACCACCCTTTCAGGTCCCCTCTATAACCTCACAACCTCCAGGTCTCATTCCCCGGGCGAGCGACGGCTGAAATCCAGACTGAAAAAAGGGCCCCAAGCCAGAGCCATGATGCTGGGGGATCCCGAGGCTCCAGCCTCTCGCCCCAAAATGCCAGGGGGTCTCATTAGCCCTTTTCTGCATCGTTTGGAAGACAAACAAATTCCCTGGATTCTGTACTAGGAGAGGGCAACGTAACGAGCTCCTCCACCGGGAAACTGCCGACAGCTACAGAGGTAATTTGAACGGTGCATGTTTGAAGTGTAGTTCACATTAAGTACCAGTGGGTAGTAAAATACTTCTAATTATCCCTAAATTTTCACACCTCCATATTTTCTTTTATTTTTATATTCAATTCCCCTGTTTTCTTTTTTTTTTTCTTTTCAGTTAATTCTTTTTTCAGGCAAATCAGAGCACAAACACGGTTTGTTACCCCAAATAAACCCACATGCTCTGTGATTTGGGTACAAAATATGCAGGTTTGGGGAATGGTGTATGCAGCATATTGCATAAAAACACATTCTCACAAGGGACCATCTCAGACACAGCAGCTTCTTCCCCTAAACAAAAAGACATTGTGCTTCCTAAGTCAGTTTTACTTCTTTGGCCAGGGAGAAGTTCTCAAAATTCTTCATTTCTTTCCAATTCAGACAATTTTCAGAGGATTTTCCAGCTCCGTGAAGTCCCCAAAGCACAGAGCTGACTATGGATGGAGGATCACGGAAAAGCCTGAAGGTGAACGTGAAAATTCAGCACCTGGTGGATTTGTCCCCAAGTGTCCCCTGCTCATGCTCAGCCACCCCCAGCACCAGCAGGACACAGTTTTCTGCCTCTCATGTCATTGCCATGAGCAAGAGTATTCCTCTCCTCTTTTTTCTTAAGGGACCAACTCGGATCCCTGCAAATACACGAGATTCTCAGCAGTCATCGTCTTCACAATTCTCAGTTATTTCCATTTCCAGGCTTTTAAATCCACTTTTCAGCTAAAGGGCTGGAAATGAGCACCTTTAAAAGGCAGAAAGCTCAACACAGGGGGGTTTTAGGGATAAAACCGTGATGTGGGGCCTCTCATCCCCTGCTTCCTGAACGCTTGAGGCTGACAAAGTGTTAATATTTCTTTGGCCTGACCTCAGTGCCTTATTGTCAGCTTTAGTTCTGCTATTGAATGTGTAGCCTCCAGTAAGCATTCACCTTCTTTACCTCAATTTTTCAATCTATAACAGAAAAATTACAATACTCTGACAGTTATGAAAACACATGGCATTTGTACCCATCAAATTTCACATGAATGCAGTGGACTATCACAGACAACATTTGCAGAGGCAAGAAGAAATAGCATGAAGCTCACATCAGGGCAGGTGGGACCAAAAACTTTACAGCAGGAGGCTGGAGCCAACCCCCTGCACCTGAGGGAAACCAAATCAAGTTATACCAGGAGCCCAAATGAACTGAAGAACATCACCGCTTCAGCTACTCAAAATTTCCTGAGCCTAAGGTGCCACAAACACATTTGTATGAATGATTTTAGACTAGATAGATGTCTTAATATTTAAGATGTCAGGTGGAGTAATCTGTAAGTAATTATGTTTTGCCTTTCATTCCGTCTTTGTCAGGGGTACAGACTGACGGCCCTGGAGATTGAAGGCTCCTGTCTAGATAGTGAAAATACTCATTTTTAACACAAAGAGTGCCAGCTTTCCCTGTCACACTTTCCCAAAGGGGCCAGAAGAGGGACTGAGCTATTCAGCTGTGGTTGAACCTTGTCCAGAAGGAAAGAGTCCTCTTGGGTTTACCTGAGCTGAGGGTGCTTGGCTCCTTCAGCCTGAAAGCAGTGGGAAATTACTGATAAATGGACCACAAACCAGAGGAGACAAAGAGGATTTTGAGGTAAGTGTCCCAGGGGACTGAGGGAGGTTCTGGTGGAAGTGCCAATTCAACCCACACCAGAGAAGAAAGAAAGCATGAGAGTCTTCCTACTTGCCCAAACTGAGAATCATCAAATTGCCTAGGATGGAAGGGACCTTCCAAATTATCTAGTCTAACCATCAACCTAACACTACCTAAACTATATCTCTAAGACCTGAGGATTCACATAAGACCTCATTTTTGGGAAGCCAGCTACATCCCTGGTGATCCACATTCTCCTGGGAGATGCATCCCGTTATTGCACAGCCGGGACCAGCACAAGCCACTGGCCCAGGAGAGAGGGAGACCTTTCTTCAAATCTATCTACCAGCTTTCCCTGCATTTTACACACCTAAAGCCAAACACCTTGGGACAGGGAATGAAGTCCTAGCTCCTCTCAAGGTGATGGGAAACTCAGGTTGACCTCAAGAGCCATCCAGAGCCAGGAAGGAAGGGCTTCTCTTCTCTGTTGCTGCTCCCATGCTCCATGCTGGCTAATTCACCCCAATTTTCCCGCTCCTGGCAGAGCCTCTTCCATGTGTCATCGTTACCTGATGGAATTAACCACAGCCCACGGTAAATATTTGAAAGGAAAAACTTCACAGAGACACAAGTTGGCATAAAAACAGGAGGAGAAACAAAAACCTCTAAGAAATACCAGCAAGAATTATCACAGGGGCTTCGGGTCTCACGTGCCAGAGCTGCAGCATCGCCTTGTGCTGATCTTCAGGCTCGTTAGTGGAAACACAGCTGTTTTCTCCAGGAAATTGTCAGCCTCTTGATGTAATACCGGCTTGGTGGGGGAAGCTGTTTTAATTACCACCTGGAAATCGACAGCAAGTGTTTACAAGTTGCAAAGGGTTCTCTCCCCTGGGGAAGAACGCGGAGCTTTCTTAACTCTTTAGTGCTGTGACCCAGGTATTTATTTACTCCTTGTTGGTATTTGTGCAAGGCCCGGGAGCGGTGATGGATATTCCTCGGGACTGGCTGACACAGAAGCAGCAGAAATGTCAGTTGATGTGAAGGTGTGAGCTCAAGAGCTGATGGGTTGAGGCTGAGGTGCTGAGCAAACCAAGCACAGCTCAGTTGCAAAGCCTCTGGCGGGCTTGTTTATAGCACTTTAGCTCAGTGGCACTCTCAGCACGTGGTACTTAGAATCATATCATAGAATCATAGAGTGGTCAGAGTTGGAAGGGATCTCAAAGATCATCAAGTTCCAACCCCCTGCCATGGGCAGGGACACCTCCCACCACACCAGGTTGCTCCAAGCCTCATCCAGCCTGGCCTTGAACCCCTCCAGGCATGGGACATCAACAACTTCCCTGGGCAACCTGTTCCAGTGCCTCATCACCCTCACACCAAAGTTCTCCTTGATATCTAATCCAAATCTCTCCTCTTCCAATTTAAAACCATTCCCCCTTATCCTATCACTCCACCTCCTCACAAAGAGTCCCTCCCCAGCTCTCCTGGAGCTCCCTTCAGATCCTGGAAGGCTGCTCCAAGGTCTCCCCAGAGCCTTCTCTTCTCCAGGCTGAACAGCCCCAGCTCCCTCAGCCTGTCCTCACAGCAGAGCTGCTCCAGCCCTCTGAGCATCCTGTCACTGAACACAACATGTCAGAAGCACCAACACCTGATTGGGAAGGTTCATTTCATTTACCAGGGTTGAGCTGAGATGCGGGGAAGAACTACTTTGCTGTGAGTGTGGTGAGACCCTGGAAGATGTTGCCCAGAGAAGCTGTGGCTGCCCCATCCCTGGAGGGGTTTAAGGCCAGATTGGAGGGGTCTTGNATCCAAATCTCTCCTCTTCCAATTTAAAACCATTCCCCCTTATCCTATCACTCCACCTCCTCACAAAGAGTCCCTCCCCAGCTCTCCTGGAGCTCCCTTCAGATCCTGGAAGGCTGCTCCAAGGTCTCCCCGCAGCCTTCTCTTCTCCAGGCTGAACAGCCCCAGCTCCCTCAGCCTGTCCTCACAGCAGAGCTGCTCCAGCCCTCTGAGCATCCTGTCACTGAACACAACATGTCAGAAGCACCAACACCTGATTGGGAAGGTTCATTTCATTTACCAGGGTTGAGCTGAGATGCGGGGAAGAACTACTTTGCTGTGAGTGTGGTGAGACCCTGGAAGATGTTGCCCAGAGAAGCTGTGGCTGCCCCATCCCTGGAGGGGTTTAAGGCCAGATTGGAGGGGTCTTGGAGCAACCTGGTGTGATGGGAGGCGTCCCTGCCTAAGGCGGGGGTGGCACTGGATAGCCTTTAAGTTCTTTTCCAACCCAAACTACTCTATAATTCCTGAGGATCTCTTATTTGATCAGATATTCAGTATGTGATTCCTATGGCACTACTGCAAGTCTGGAGGCTCTTCAAGGTCACCCACATTAAAAAACCTGAGAAAATAACACAAAAAAAGCTAAAAATGTATCCCAGGCCCCAGATCTGCAAGACTTTAAATGCCTTCTGCAGCTCATGACATTGCAGGCTGAGATCACCGCCGTGAGTGTCTGGTACCCAAACATCTCCAGCCCCCACAGAGGAGGGGGTGGCATGAAAACTGGCCTTGTTTCTGCACCACAGCTGCTGTGTGGCTCCAAAAAATCAGGGAGAGCTCTGGGGTGGCGGGTGTCCTTTAACAGGAATGCAAAGTGGTGTGGGAAGAAGGCAAAGGAGCCAAAGCAGCTGGTTCCAATTAATCATCAGCTCTCTGGCAGGCTGGGGAGGATGACTCCGGGGCGGTGAAGACCAGACTTCGCTTATTGGTTGTGGAGAAGGAGCTGGGTGGTGTGGGCAGGCTGTGATGGGTTGGGGACAACCTCAGAACACGTTGGTTGGGCACGTTGGGGAGCAGCAGGACAGCTCTGCAAATAGCACTGAGCCAACAACCAGATAAATACAGTTATTTTGGCTTTGATTTCAGAAGAGTTTGGTAGATGCAGTTTTGTAAATGCTGTTACTTTGTAGATTTTCTTAGTCTTTCCACCTNTGCCCCATCCCTGGAGCGGTTCAAGGCCAGGCTGGACGGGGCTTGGAGCAACCTGCTCTAGGGAGAGGTGTCCCTGCCCATGGCAGGGGGGTTGGAACTGGATGATCTTGAAGGTCCCTTCCAACTCTGACCATTCTATGATTCTATGATCTTCAAGTTCTCTTCTGTTTCTTTCCTCCATAGCTTATTTGCACCCGTTTTCTCCCCAGGAGAGATCTTCAAGCAGTAGAACAGCTGATGTAGCATGTGAGAGAAATACACCAGCTGCCACCAGGAACAGCCTTTACCACCGTGTTTTTAAGTGTCTTTTTGAAGGCCCAGGTAAAACCATACCTGTGGAAGTCTGTGCTCCCAGCTCCTGTCCCTTTTGCATCCAAATGAGACCTTCCCCCTGAAGGAGAACCTCTTTTCTATGAAAATCACAGCCTGTCAGTGCAGAGGCATTAAGGAGCCTGCAAAGCCCTTCCTTCCCTCATTTAGTTTGGCAGCGCGGATGCTGCGAGTCTTTCAATGTGTTTTTTTGGAACTTTTTTGAAAAACTTTCAGAGAGTTTTTTTGAAAATGTAAAGTATGCCTGAGAGAGATGCCAAATCCCTAAACTCATGGGGGAAGCCTTCATGTTACCTAAGGAAGGCCGGGGTGGGAAAACACTCTCAGTGGTGTTTACTGTCTGCATTAACGTTTTTCCAGTTGTTAAAAACTGGCCTCATCTGCTGATCAACAGAAGCACTGGGATGGTTTAAGACAGTGAGTTTCTGCAGATTAAGTCCCTGTGTGCAGGCCAGGCAGGAGGAGAGATGCTGCTTTTATTCTAATACTCATCTAAATCCACGCCAAAACAGTGTTTTTAGGGTTTTTGGCATTTTTTAATGTATTTTTTTAAAACATGTCTGAACAGAAAGTCAAACCCATGGATACGTACCAGCACTGCCCACTGACTTCAGCCTCAGGCCAAGAGGAGATGGGATGGGTGATTCTCATGTGCAGGAAGGGTTAAATTCCTCAACACAGCGGTAACCTGGAGCTGATGGTGTCTCTTCCCCAAAGCCCTTGTACTTGGTGGGATCTGGAGGAGATCAGGAGCCCTGGAGCAGTGCAGATAAGCTGGGATCCAAGTGTAGGTTTCCACAGCAGGTCCTGACCTACAAGGGATGTTGCCTGCTCTTCCTTCTGGTCACTCCCTTCTGCCTCAGTGGAGTGGTAATGGGGTGGTGACCCCCCATAGCTCATGTCCTCACCAAGGTGACCTGCCCTGCATGGTGTCACGTTGTGCTTGCCTGGTTCAAGGCTCCATGAGGTGAAGAAACGATGGTTAATAAGGGATTAAGCACAGCAGCACTCGATCATCTAATTGATCCGTAACTTCATTGTGAAATCAGCAAAGTGCTTGATTTCCTTAACATTTTTTTATATAACCCTGAAAGAAGGTGATGTAAGAGCTCCTCCTGGGCAACAAAAGACTGGAAGGGACTGCTCCCAACATCTAGTCCAGGCAAACATGACCCAGGCTTTGCTTCCACCAGCTCAGGCACAGAGCAGGACCTGCTTCTGGCATCTCCTCCTTCTACTGGGTGCCGTTGGGAATGTCCCCAGCAGAGACTTTGGGATTTCAGCTCCAAAGCATCTGGCTCCCTCTTGTGCTCCCTGTGTTTATGGCAGGAGAAGTCACAGAATCACACAATCTCAGGGTTTGGAAGGGACCTCCGAGATCATCCGGCCCAACCCCCTGCCAGAGCAGGGTCACCCAGAGCAGGGTGCACAGGAACGTGTCCAGGGAAGTTTAGAATATCTCCAGAGAAGGAGACTGCACCATCTCTCTGGGCAGCCTGTTCCTTTACCCTCAAAGTGAAGCACTTTTTCCTCATGTTCAGATGGAATTTCCTGTGTTCCAGCTTGTGCCTGTTGCCCCTTACCCTGTCACCAGGCACCACTGAGAAGAATCTGTCCCCATCTTCTTGCCACCCACCCTCTAGATACGGCTCAGCATCGATGAGGTTGCTTCTCAGCCTTCTCTTCTCCAGGTCTCTCAGCTTTTCCACAGCAGAGAGATGCTCCAGTCCCTTGATCATCTTCGTAGCCCTAAGTTGGATGGGACAAGGCCCGGCAGGTGGAACCCTCCTGGGAAGGTGGCTCTTGCTTCTCTTCTTGTGATCTGCTTCTCAGGCTGGACACGTTGGTAGCTGTTAGTCAAGACTTGACCTGATATGGGCCATCTCCGTGTTCTGGAACCTTTGAGCTTGCCAGGAAGCATCAAGCTGTTCCTGGAGCACAGCTCCATATGCAGTACACACCACCTGCTGCTTGTAGCTTGATGGGGGATGAGTTGTGACTGTCAGCCGTGGCTTCCACCTTGGAGAAAATCCACCCCAGCTTCTGCGCGACCGGGTCCAAGCGACAGCGCTGCCATCTGCACGCACCGCGCTCAGCCTGCCATGTGTTCCCTCCTCTGCCCTGCCAGGGATTTTGTGAGCATGTCACAATTTCACCTGCACAAAGATAATAGAAACCTGATTTTCCGGTATTTTATACAGCTCTTTTTGGGGTGAAGTAGCAGCCCTGAGGAGAAGGACTTGGGAGTGCTCCTGGATGAGAAGCTCCCCAGGAGCCGGCAGTGCGCGCTGGCAGCCCAGAAACCAACCCCAGCCTGGGCTGCAGCAAAAG
>VXBW01001170.1:809781-919329 GCA_013400375.1 Thinocorus orbignyianus | reverse complement strand
AGCGGGTGGAGTTGCTGGGGGCCAATCAGCGTTTAGGGCGGTGCTCGCGGGGCCTGGAGAGGGAAGCGGCGGAGCGCGGGCGCGCAGAGCGCGCGAGGCTGCCGTTACCGAGGGGCGCCTGGCCGCAGTGGCCGATGAAGGCCTCTCCTTGCACGGCCTGGGGCCGCTCCGTGCCGCTTCTGCGGAGACCGGCGGGGGGGGGACGGNCGGGACCTCGGGCCCTCTTCCCGCCGTGGGCGCTGTGGCACACCCGGGTGGGGGGATGAGGTGTGTGGCGAGAGAGCGGCTGGCTCAGCCCGGGGCCTTCCCAAGGGCCTGAACCGTGTGTGCGCCCCTGGGGCCGGGAGATGGGGGTACTAAGCCAGGCAGTCCCGGCTCTAGTGTCCTTCGCGGTATGGGGTCTGCTTGGCTGCTCTAGGGCTGCTGGGAGAACCGCAGCCGTCCTCGGCGCCTTCAGCGAGCCGTCGGCACGCCGTGGCTGGAGGTGCCCCTCACAGGAGGAAACTCCTAAAAGGGTGCTGAACCCTGAGCGGCGGGCACTGGCAGTCAGGGCAGCGTGGAAATGCGGTTTATGTCATCTTCCGAGTGCTTCTGGCTTCCCCACCGCGCCCCAACTTGCACCTCAACGTTTTTGGTCGTCTTGGCATCTCCAGATGATTTTGGCTCCTAGGAGTCTGTGTTACCATGGTGTTTGCTTTCTCCACTGAGTCACAGTCTCATTTTGCAGATGGAAGGCACAAAATTGCCTGAAACGAGCACGTGCTTAACTTTCAAGGAGTGAAGATGTATGGAATTGCTTGTTGTTCTGTTTTGTACAGTTTTTGATGGTTCAGAATGAAGTTGGGCTATGAGCAATGGGGGGGGGGGGGACCACTACAGTACATGAAAGTCATGGCTGCGTGCAGTACATGGCTGTGTTACAGTCTGACTTTTAACCAGTACTGTTTCCGTATATGAACAGCCTCCCCCTCCACCCCCCTTTTGAACTACAGGCTTGTGAGATGCCTTAGCTTGTAGTCATTCACGTACAGATAAATTTTATGAACATCAGCACATTTCTTCTGACGTGGTTTTATGTACCAGTTCAGCAAATAACTATTTGTAGTATTTTAAATACTCAAGTTTCAGTAGCTGGAGTAGGACAGAAATACTGTAAGGTAATAGTGAGTTTGTTAGATGCTTTCATGAGTTTAATCTTTATAAACCATAAATCAGAAATCAAGTGTAGTAGTCTAGTAGCTTCACGTGAACGTAAAAGAAGGCTGACCGTGGAAGCCGGTTGAATAGAAACTTGCTGTGTTTCCTCCTGCGTTCTTCCCTTTTTTCCTTTCCTCTGTTGCCATGTTCTCTACTAACTTTTTAATGTATGGTTACTTGTATACCTCCAATCTCTTTTGCTTTTGGTGAAATAATCTTCAGTGTTCGCAGATAGGGAGAGGGACAGTACTCTAAGAGAATTCTGTGTGCTTTAGATTCAATTGTGGATACATAGCATATCTAGAAATGATAAGGGACAATTTTGATATACTGTTATGTTTCTTGTAGAGTGTAAACTTCTTTCTTCTTTTTTGTAATATATTGAAAAGTGCATTTACCAGATAAAATGGCACAGTCTTTAGACACTTGTCCATTCAACTGCTAACTCCTGTATAAATGTATGTAAAGGAAACCCTTGCATTCCTTACCTGGGTAACGCACATTTCACAGCTATTGAGAGAGTGAGTGGTAAGGCCCAGACTCTGCATCAGTGTGTTCCTCTGTTCCTGCCTGCCCTCCAACAGCTGACACTTTCTTCTGCACCCATTTTTAGAAAGTGACACTGTCCAGTGTGTCCTGTATACTCTTTATTGGCAACTTAAGCCTTGCTGCCTGTTCCCAGTGTAAAACAGTCTGCCTTAAAAGTTTCATCAATTAAATATTTCAGAATTTGTTAATGAAATTACTTACGTAAGTTATAAATAGTATAAAAGTATTTTTGAGATATAGGAATTATTTCCTTCAAGGCTATTAGGCTTTGGTGTGGGTGCAATGCTGTTCAAAACTATGTTGTAAAAATTTGTTGGCAGTTGACATTCGTGACAGACCCCAGTAAATAATAGGTGTAGTCTTGCAATGGTGGGATGTTCATATCAATTGCACTGGTAGGTATTTTCAGACGGTATCTTCATGTATCATTTATAAAAGAAAATGATGAAATCTCAGTCAGTCAAACAGGGAAAAAAACTTTTCTGCAATAAATGAGGAGTATTTTTAGCTGTTGAGTTTTCTTTTGTCTTATTAACATAACTCTTCTGTTCTGGAGAAGAATCAGCAGCAGCTCTGTAGACCAGTTACAGTTTCCCAAACTGAAATGGTAATGTTTGATTTCAGGTGCACCCAAAGTCAGTGGAATTGCGTGGCCGTATGGAACCATCAGTATATACAGGTCTGTGGGACCGGGGTAAAAAGAAAGCTGGAGCTGTGACTAGCAGTCTGAAATAGCTACGTTTGAAAAGGCTGCAGATTGCCCTTCCCAGCTTTCTGCACATACTGCTTCCTACACAGCTGTCAGAGCTGCTCTGAGTCAGCTTCTGAGCCCCCTGGTTTTTAGAGTGTATTTAAAGGCACACAGGGATGATGACAGGTTATAAGCTGCTGGCTCCGAATTCAATTCATAAAAGTCTGAGGTGTCCACAGAGAATGTTGTGAATAGTAATTTTATGCCAAGCTATTCTCACTCTTAAATCAGGGCCCTCAATATCCACTGGAGCGTTGATTCTACAAAACCTCACACGTGTCTCCAGCTTGTCTTGGGAGAAAGCTCATTATCATTCATGATCATTTTTCAAAACAGAGGAGCAACATTCTGGAACAGATTTAACTAAAAGTCACGTTTGCCATTCTTTTCATTCAATTACAGAGATTTATTTCCTGTACCTCCTTAGCATCTTTTTACTTGGGAGCAAGACCTTTGGAAAGGTGAATGAGAACATGACATATCATCGGTTTTTATAATCCTGATCATCTTGGCTTGGAAGCGTGATGCTTTGAGTGCCAGGTTGCTGCCAAGTTTTCACTATAGGGAGCTGCCTGGTTGCCAGCAGACAAGGAGTTAACCATAGCTCTGCCTTCCCATTCTTGCTTATGGATGCTTAGAGGCCAAGCCACAAGAAGTCTAGCTCTTCTCAGAGACAGTAGGAGGAACATTTTAGTAAAGAGGATGCCTGAAGTGGGTGAACTCTCAGCCAGGAAGGTTTGTGGAGAAAGGTTATGAAAACTTACTTTTATTTCCTTCTCAAAATGAAAATCTTTAAGGAAGAGCCCTGTTGGCTGCAGCTATGCTTGTATTTGCCACTGCACCAGCCCATCAGTTTTTCAGGGTATTTCAACTAACTTAAAATACTTTCCGAGCTAAAGCTGTGCTCTTTTAAGAATGCATGGAATTAAGTTAAAGCACTTGGACTTTCCCAGTGAAACCAAGTGAGCTATTCACATGCTTCAGGTTAAAACTGTATGTTTGCATGTTCTGTGGTCTGCACTGCTTAGTTGCAATCTAGCAGAAGAGTTCCCAAGTCTTCTGCTTGATAAATCCTTAAATAATGTAGAATCAGTTGTCACAGGGACCATCTGTCACCTTCCTTCCAGAGCAGGATTTGAAATTCTGGAATTGGAACTCAGAGATTAGTTGGTGGGATCTTCTTTGTAAGGGCCCTGAGTTCGGTTTCCTTTGGCATACCTACGAGTACGTCACTACAGTCTTTCCAGGCAAAACTATGTGTATGGGTATGTGCAGGCAGCGGATTGTTAAAACTAGCTGTGATTCATGTTGTTATTTTAAAAGCCTTTTAATTAATTCTTCTGTCAGACAATCCAGTGTGATTGTGTTACAAATAAAAAATGTATTTTGAGGAGTTCATACACACAGGCACACGTGCACGCGTATACTGAATATCATTACTGATAGTCCAATGCAAATGCATCGCAATTTAACTCCTTAATTCTGCCTGTGCCTTGAACTGTTATTTTGGGTGAAAACAGTGCTGTCTGAGAACCCAACAGCAGTCTTTCTGGCTCAATAAGATGCAAAGCAGCCCTCGGGGATATAGGTTTACAACTAAGCTTTCAAATTCAGTTAGCGTCTTTGCCGTAATGACATTTCCCAGCAAAAATCTGCAGCACATAAGGCTTTATGTATTTATTAATCTATGCTCTGTGCTGAAGATTTGTTTGCATTTTATATATAAAATGAGGAAAGAGCTTCAGCAAGGAGATTCATAGTACTGTTCAGTGTATCAGCTGGCACCCGTATTTACCGAAATGCAAAAATAAACCCCCAACAACCTACCAACCACCACTGCCAACAACAAAAGACGCCGTAACCTTTCCGCTACCACTTTCTAAATGCTTTTGTCTGTGGCAAACCAGACCTCTGTAAATGCCAAGGAGCGGTATCCTCAGCTTTACAGTCTTCTGTAAAGACTGTTCAACACAGCACTTAGAAAATAAAAGGGAACTGTTTCTATTATGAACTGTTCACATGTCAAAGCGAACACCTGGAAGCTCAGGTTCTTTCAGAAATAATTCCTAATGCTCAGTGAAGGGAATTAAACAAACAAACAGCAAGGTTTATTCTGTCAGCTTCTCAGCAGGCTAACAAGAATTACTGCACACTAAGAATCAGCTGCTCTTGGAAACTTAATGACTGTGACAACCAGAGAAGTACAAAATGTGGCCAGGAGATGTAAACCAGACACATAGGCTGTAGCAAAGAGAAACGAAGAGGACGGGGAAATCTCTCTGCAAATTCAAGGTGGAAAGGGTTCGCTCCACCAGGGTTTCTGAGTACATCGACAGCGTAGAGTATTTTCTGTAAGGAATTGGGTTTGCGTCTCAAAGTGTAATTCTATTCCCTTGTAATCCTATTCTCCTTGGAGAAAAATAGCAGAAAAGTATTTTTATATTTTTCATCTGTCTCTGATATGATTTAGCGACTGGAAACTAAAAGCCAACTCTGCCAAATAGCCGGTTCTCCACAGCCTGGAAGCAAGTGGGCTGGCACCCACCATCTGCAAATTTGCCCTCTCAAACAACGCTCCATTTCAAACTATAACTTTAGGGGCAATTTTTAACCTTATTTTTGCAAAAGCAGAATGAGTGCTTTTAGTGAGGATAAATACTAATTAATTGTAATCAATCCTTCCACTGCTGGGTTAATGACTGAAATCAAGTCACACGCCCTTGTGGATATCACTACTTCGTCACATAGGTTATGCAGCCTTTGTGTGCAGTTGTTTCATGTTTTCAAGTTTTTCTCAACTGTTTTGAGAGCTGAAGAAGAGACTTATAAGAGATAGCTGTGGTTCTTATGTAATAACATGATTCCCAGAGCTGGATCTTTGCTGCGGGAAGAAGACTTGAGATAAAGCAGAAAGCGTGGGTAAGCACACAGAAGAGATTGACACGAACTTTAGAGAGATGTAAATAATGTTTATAGCAACGTAGTCATTTGTCTTTTTGTCTGTAACATGCAAAGAGATTTATTTTTGCTAGCAGAAGAAATAAATGGTCTTACTGGGATTTCAGAAGTATGTACCTGCATGTTAGGACTTGTTTGCCTTGGGGGAAGGTACTGCCTTTCCTATTGCCACAGAGCCATAGCGCTTGAATTAAAGCCCATAGAAATGCCAGTGATTTTTCCTTATGTAGATGTGCTCTTAGTCATGCTGGGAAAGGCAGCGGCGCTTGCTTCTGCCGCAGTGAAATGTGACATAATAGCAAAAGCTGTCTCTCACGGGTCACTGTCTGGAGCAGGATCCCAGCCTTTCTGTGCTTTTGCTGAAGGATGGAGCACCTTCGGTGACCTGACTTGCTCTCCTTCCAGCGGATCTGACACCACAGTCACTAAGCACAGACCGTGCAGCAGCTCACTTAATCCTACCCGGCGAACACATGAGCCACAGTTTGCATTTCAGTCTGTAAATTGTTCTTTTGTTTTGCAGGCTTTACTGAACACAGTTTTATTTCATGTGACTGTGCTATTTATGGAGGAGTAAATATTGCCGGGGGTCTATTTAAAAAGGCCAATGACCTGGATTTTTTTCCATTTGAATTATCTCCAAGACTAAGACATGTTTAACGACTGATTTTTTTCCCCTTGTTGCTGTAGATTGCAATAATCTGTAACATCTTAGATCAACACCAACTAAAAAGACAAAGATTTTGAGAGAAATAAAACTTCATGTAGTTTAATATGATTAGACAGTATGCAACCTTGCCCTTTTTGGAAGAGAGAAATTCCATCCTGAATTACCAGTTATCAAGATAGCATGTTTTTAACCTCTGAATATTTGCCTTGTAATTGTAATTGTAATTTCTGTAATTACTGTTATTGTAATTTCGGTTCATAGTTCTGGTTTGCTATTTTTATTATTTTTCTTTACTTTTTTTCCCCCCAAGTGTGTTTCCACATATTATAAATAAATAAGCCATTGGGGAAGAGGGGGTTCAGAAAGGGAATATTTAAATAGAGCAAATGCTTCTGTCCTTGCAATCTAAATAGCAGTATTGCTTTACTATTTAAGAAGCAGAAGGTTAAATATTTCCCAGAAAATAGTGCTGTATTTTCGCTTTGAAGAGAGAGCTTTGTGAATGCAAACAGGTAGCTAAATGTCAGGAATATTGCATGTGTCTGAGTGTTCTTAAAAGGTGAGGCAACCATATTTCTTTAATAGATAACATCTTTAACAGTATAAAATTAGCTGGTCACAGCAAGTATTATGGGCTCCAACCTGAAATTTTGCTGTAAACATATTTACCTTTAAGCAGTCATGTAAAACCATTTAAAAAATGCAATTTTTATACAGAATGACATTTAATATATGTTCTAAATTTTGTGGGGTTTACCATGCCATTACAGGGTACCCTGGCTTCAGTGCAAAGCCAGCTTCAGAACTTACAACCCACTTCTCCCCTGGAGAGCTGGAGCAGGACAGGAGTGGAATTCTCTCAGGTCAAAGCCATCATCTCACCTGACTGCATTTCTTCAAAATCTCATCTTTGCTGGGGAAGGAGCATTCTGGACAACACTTAGGTAATTCAGTGCTCTTAGCGAGTAAATGTTGAGCACATCTTTAATATTAGTCTGGCTCCAATCGCCCTGCACCATGGAGCAGCCATGTTGTACAAGCTGACTGTGCACAAGTCCTATCTGCTTAGCCCTTCAGGAAAATGCCAAGAAGCAATGGCAGAGCTTCTTGACCTGTCCATGTCTTAGCAGAGAGAGTTAGTTCAAGGTGTTGGGAAAAATAGTCAAACTAATAGAAAATTGCATTGACATTTCTTCAGATGAAACAAAACCAAATCCTTGGAAAAGATATTTTACAGAGAATAAAGCCTTTTTTGACGGTTTTCCACTCAAGCCCAGCACTGATTACTTTGACCTTCTCGTTTTTAGTGTCCCTTTTCAGACATTGGAGTTTACCAGCAGGTTATTTCACACTTTAAAAAGAGAATGTTTTCCTTGAGTCAAAATTGTTACTGTGAAATGAACTGCTCTCAGTGATACCTACAGCTTCGATCAAGATAAGCTGTGTAAGTGCTGTTTCATTCTCAGTTGTAACATACGTTTTCAGTTCTTGTTTGTATTACCAAACAAGACTTTTCAGATTCTAACTCAAACCATCTTTCAAAATCAAATTAGCTAAACCCTAATTAGCCAGCACTGATCAGAACAGATTGCAATGACTACATATGCTACCTCAGTCTATCTCTTGTTTAAAAAGCTGCCAGCTTTTAAGGAAAGAGAAAAATTCAAACTCTATTCTGTCTTAATAGACCTCAGAAACTGTCTGAGGTGGAACAGGATTATTATAGTGTAACCAATCACCCACTGTAATTCCTTTTTAGATTATTTCTCACTGATTAGTAAGTTAAAACATAAAACAGAACTTAAGGGAAAAATACGCTAAGCTATGTGGTAATGTATGCCCTCATATTCCATATTTCACCTGTAAAAACTCGTGGCCTCATTCTTCTCTGCTGTGGTTTTTGGAGGCTATAAATCCACCAAAGCTGTCAAAGTTACATTGACATAAAATGTACTGACATCATTAATGACCAACTCCTCAAATGAGCCTGAAGGCCAGATTTTGTAATAAAAAAATGTAAATATGCAGGAATGTGTTTTTCTGAAACTGAAATTTATTTTAAAATACCTTTTTTTCTTTAAAATTATCATTAAATTGGGTGTCTGGAAAGTAAAGCTGTCCATTTTCTCACAGAAGAAGCAGCCAGCCCGAAGTACAAGCTAGTCTGTAAGTAAGACTTGATGCTGTTCTGAAAGGCATAGTTCTGAAGGCAACTCATGATCCTCATCTCCCTGCCACAGTTAAAAGTACTAAATTTGTGCAAGGATAGACTGGAGTAAGACTATACATATGTACAACCTTAAATTTATACATTTGGTTTATATATTCTCAAATATGTGTACTTCAGACCAGGATACCTCCACCTCTTCGAGTCCACTATTAGCTTGGGTTAGACACCTTGCTAAGCTAGCATCCATCTCCACGGCCATTGGCTGTCTGATTGCTCCTAGTGTCCTACCGCAGTATTATGTTTGCATTTAATCTTATACTGTACGTTCTATTCTAGTTATTCTGTCAAGATTAAATTGAGTTCAAGACAGCCCCTCGATCTGATGAAATAAAAGGCCCTAAAATGTTCCTTTGCACTGTGCCACTTCAGCAGCCCTTTACTGGGTTATCTGCCTGATAATTGCAGAGTTTGGTGTCAGGTCTCCCAGATCCATGCAATCCTTAATGCCAGAAATACCCGACAAAGACAGATGCTTTTGCTGCATCCTTCTACAAGTTAATGAAATGATCGGTAAGGGTTCTGCCCCTCTGTGAGCCGGGTATCACACAAAGCATCAATTCCCAGCCTTTCTGTAGCTGAATTTGATGCTCACTCCTCACACTGTGCTCTGCTGGACCGCGCACTCTGCCTCCTTCCTCCCCTGGCTGCCTCAGCATCTTTGTGCTGCTTCTTGCCTCTGGGGCTGCTGCTGCTGCCTCCCCTCTCCTTTTTTCACCAGGGTGGCTTCCTGCTCTCCCACCACTTCCACCAGTTGCAGCCAGGATCATTTCAGGCCCCAGCTGGAAAATTCATACGAGTTTGTCCTGAGCTTTCTCAGCCCAGAACTGGCATGAGTCTCACGGTATTTATCATCCTGCTCCACATCTCACCTGTGTTACAGGCATTCATTAGCTGGGAACCAGTGCAACAAAGTGGAGCACTGTGCCTGAGTCAACTCTGCTTGTTTTAAAATAATAATGAGTGAGAGGAGTTTTATCAGAAAAAGAAAAATGCAATTACCTTTTCCATGGGATGCATCATGCTGTCGCTGCCTGCGCCAGCTGGCCCCTACTCCACTTACTTGTAGAAGCTTCTTGTCTTCTGGGGAGCCACCACCATGGCCACACCTTTGAAGCAATTTAGAAAGTTACGAAATAGGAGAGCATTTCATGGCTGATAAATTAAGGCAATCAAAGAAAACCATGACTGGGTTTGAACATGGATCACTTTGTAGATGAAAGACATTTAACGTGTTTATCACAAAGTAGCAACAAGTAGCAACCTGAGCTGATACTTGATAAATGGTGTGTTAAAAATAAGGCAGAAAAATGTTGGATGTTCTTTCAATATAATCCTTGATAAAAAAGGATCTTCACTGATCCCAAAATACTCAGTGTTGTTACTAATTTCAACGGTATGACTTAAAAAAATAGATGTTGTTGCATAGGCCTTTTTGCTCCTGTCTAACCTGAGAATGATTACTCTGACTTTTGCATTTTTATGGCCGTTAAGAATCATCACTAGTAAGTTCACTAAGTGAGAATAGAGTTTTCATATGTGCTATTTCCATGCCCTGAATATCTTGTATAGTGTGTTTTTATTCTCTCCATGTCAACAGCTGTACTGGGCCATGTGTCAGGTGTCATGCTGTGAAAATTTCACCTGCTTTTCCACTGTGCAAACTGAAGTGTTCAGAAAAAGTTGTCTTCCAGTTCTATTCAATACAGGTATAGTCAACTATTTTTCTAGATCACTCTAATGGATAGAAGATGGGATCTCTTCTTATGACAATTTCTGTTAATATTCACTGTGTTTCAAAAATAATGTAGAAAAATTGCTATAATAGCCATATATATTTGATTTCTGTGGTTGGAACTGTTCATCCACCCAAATGAATGTCCTAGATCTAAAATTGTTTTCTGTCTTCAGCAATTTTTACCACAGAGGTTTCAGAGGATGTGTAAGTCCTTGGCTTTTTTATTTAAAAAGTGTCTTCACTGTAGTCCATTGTTGAACATACTGCTGTCTACACATGTAATTACTAAACATTATAAAACTATTGTCACTTTATTAGTTGTTTGCCCTGACCAAGAGGGCAGTGGGGATTTCAAACACTTACATATGTTTCTGCAGTTTTATGATTATTGTCTACCTTTTTTTTTGTAAGAAAAAAAAAAAGGGGGTGAAATTTCAAAACAATTGTTATCAAAGTCTTAATTAAATATCTATGTTAATTGACTTGGCTGGTCAGCTGCTATTTATGAGGTTAAAGTAGGCTTAGTCCTGCACTGTGTCTTAGAAAGAACCCAAGAGCATCCCTTTTAAACGACATTTAAACTCTATTTGATCCCAGGCATATGGGGTGGCCAGCATGTTCTACACATCTTATGAATTTTAGACAATGTTGTTATGAATGTCGTATTTTTAATATGGAACAGACCGTCTGCCAACTGGGTCTATACCACATACTTGTCAGTGTGATGAAGAGCCATTAACTTTAATGTACCAGATAAAGTGGAAAGTTTTCTAACAGGAAGAGGGAACAGAAATTAAAATTGAGGCGGTTCCAGGGGGACTTGCAGAGAGAACAAGGGGGGAGGTTTATGAAGTCCTTCAGAGGTTTTGAATGGGAAAGAAAGGTGATTTTTCTGAAGTGGAGGAAAAGAGATGTGACTTAACTATGAGACACTACAGTGCCAAAGAAAGGCACCTTGATTTTGAGGAGAAGCAGTGAGATGCAAGAAGATAGTAGATACGTTAGGAGATGTCTGACATATTGCCAAATAATGCTGTGGAAACCATGGCTTGGAAAATATCATTAAAGTTTATTATTCTGTGCATGATAGTATATTTCTTTTTAGAGCTAAGTGCAGAGTCACTTGTGGCTATGAACCCTGCTTTGCACAGACTCCCAGGGACTTAGCCTGATCCTACCCAGCTGCAGGCACCTACCTGAGATGCCTAGATGTTAAGCCTGATAACCAAGGCTCTCTTTAGTCAGTGGAGTGAGCTAGGCACGCTGTAGTGGAAAGTCACGTCTCAGGTGGGCTGGAAAACTCTCTGGAGACCGCCTGTCTTTCTACGCTGACTACAGAAGTAGGTCAGCATGACCATCATCCCATGTAGGTGCTGGGTATGACTTACTGAGGCCTTTGGCTTCTTAAAGGCCAAAACATCTGCAAAGCTGGAGCTATAGAAAAGAATTCATGAAGAATACTGAGAACTTGAGACTACGACTGTGCAACTAAACAAAACAATGCAGGAACTGTTCCCAGGTGCCAAGGCTCTCCCACCTGTATTGGAACAGCACCTGGCTCTGGCTGACTTTTCCAAGCCCCCAGTATGCCACACACAAGCAGCGCCCTGGCTTTGAGGGTCAAAGTGTGTTGCTAATGCCAAGAGCTGGTTTCCAAAAAGTTTAGTGTATCACAATGGAAGTTTACTTAATCTACAAAGCACCTGGAAATCAGCAAACGCTCGTTTGCATTATGTGTTTGCACAACCTACGGTTACTCCTTGGCCGAGCCACCGTGTTATCCCAAACTGCAAAACCTGTATGTGCTTCTCTTCCTTTTATCCAACCGTTCTCCCTTTAGGAAGGGACGCTTGCCAGGTGCTGGCTTTTTGTTTCTCATCCCTTAGAAAGTGGGTGCCACAGCCCAGCCACTTTATGCTTTCCAAGTACTGTGTGTGAAGAAACTTAGAAGTCTGCATAGATGACAAAAGGAGACTGTCAGCAGCACTTGCAGGAGTGTGGTTACTGGGTTTATAACCAGAATATTAGAATGTTCTGTTCGTCTGAGTAATAATAAGCATGTTATTTAAAGTATTTTTCTTTGCTAGATAATGTACAGTGAAACTAGTTTTCATTGATTTATTTCCACCCCTTGTTCTTTTATGACCTTATAATTGTTTTGGGGTAATTTTCTTAGCTCCATTGCATTAAGGAAGTTCATCACCTTCACTGAAGATATACTGGTTTACATTAATTGGAGATCTGTCAATTTCCTGAGTCTTTTCTTAGTAAGTTTACTTGCATAGGTCATGTCGTGCTGAGTGTCTCTAATCAGATTGTGTGCTGCTATCATTTTGCTCTGTCTAAAAATTAATTAGGTCTTCAGAGGAGTAAATAGTTTTAATAAGTTTAGGTAAGTTTTAATAACTTGAGATCTTTTATAGACTAGATAACTGAAGGAGTAGGAACCATTTTCAATGCACAAGCATATGCAGGTAAAGAGGTTCTATTGAGTGATTGAGTGCTCATTGGTAAAGGTTTGTGGTTCTGTGAAGAAATGCAGAAAAAAACGGTGGCTGGCTCTGAGGTCTGCTGCACGTTGACTTGCCAAAAACCATGGATACTGAGGACTCAAAGTAATCTCTTCTCATATTGCAGTAACTGCTGTGGCCTCCCCACCACAACCCACATGCTGATTTGCATGACATGCAGAAGAGCTTTTATCTTTAAGATCCCTGCCCTCCTGTCAGATGTGGTTAAAATTGTCCAAGGGACTCAGGATTTATTGTAGGGTTACATCTAACAGATATACTAACAGATGATATGGTTGCAGAAGTCCTATTTCTTGAGAAATTAGGCAAAGATGTAGCTGCCATCAGGTTTTTCTGGGAGTGATAATATGACCTCCATTTTACATACTAGCACACCAGTGGCAGCCAGGAAGACTGAGGAATGCAATGCCAGGGCACAACTGGTCACTGCTGCCCAAATCAGCCCCACAGGGCTCAACTTTGGCTGGAGATACACCTCACCCATGCCCAGCCCTAGTCACCATGACTTCCATTGAACCAAAGAGCTCCATAGGGTCTATCCCTCGAGTGTGCAAGACCTGGCCACCATGACTAGCCTTGAGCCAAGAAGCTCCATGGGGCCTGTCCCTCAGCTTGCACAGAGTCTGCCCCAATGGATCTGCCCCCATGGTTCCCTTGCAACTGCAGGGTCACATACGAGGCAAGTCCCAGCTCTGCTGGATTCTTTTAACACTTCTTGTTCACCCCCCAAAGTCTTCCACTGGAGGCCAGGGGAGGTTATTAGTCAGATGGGGATAATCTTACTGTGTACCCAAGAGATACTGACTTCTCAGCAGTAATAATATCCTGACTCTTGGGGCTAGTTTCAGATTGGGTCACCCCCTCTGAGGAGCACAATGACCTTCTGCTCCATGATGGGATAGAGTTGTGGTTTCCAAAATAAAAAGGAGTTACCAGTGGTAGGTCGCAATTTGTTGTGTGTGGGTCTGCCTTGTTGTAGCACTGTTTCTGGTTTGAGGATAGAAGAAAATGAGTATGAGATACAAACAATGCATATTATATGGGGAAAAAAATGTGATGTTGTTTGTAGAATAAACTTACAAAGCTTGCTGCTTTACTTACATGGTTAATTTAATCTATCAGTTAACAAATAGGTTTTCCACATTTGCCATTACAGCTCTTTCACTCATAACAAATTCTTTTGACTCTCATCTATGAGGTAAAGTGTTCAATTTATAACATACATAATTTTATTACCAACATGACTTTTGCAGAAGTCTTCTGTAGCATGATCTGTTTTTAATGAACTAGTAGGGCTTTTTTGTTTTCATGGTTGAAGAATTGTAAAAATATAATTGTACACGCTTCCTGTCAAAATGCAGTTGCCAGCTAAGTGGGATTATACCTTTCACACAAGCAAAGAGGCACCGCTCCTTTGAAGAGAAGACTTGTTTCACTTTCAAAGAATGTCTGCTCTTACGTCAGACTTGCTAGTTATTTTAAACAAATGAAACTGCTGGATGATGCATACGCTGGATACCCCAAATAACCCTGGTTTACGGAGTCGCTTTATTTGCATTATACAGCATTGCCAAATGTGCTGTGACACTGGCAGTATTTAGTGACGTATCTAAGTGATGTAGTTACGTGACTACATAAAAATTATTATCATTTTCCAAACTTGACTTAAGGAATATGGATGCTTTATGCAGGTCAGAAAACCTCGGTTCCATATTTACTTGGTTTGCATGTCTCATAGAAACATCTCCAGGTTTAATTTGCCTTGTCTGCATAGTATTATACAGCTGCCTATGCAGAATTTGCTGCAGCCACTTACTCAGAATTATCAGTTTATCTTTGAATAACATTTTTGTTAAGTCAGAGCAGACAGTGTGGAACTTTATATCTTTTAGAGAAGCTGTAACGTATGTGGTAATTTTGATGTTAAAATCCACCCCTGAGAAGAAGATACATCTTTCACTTCTTCCTACTACCAGTGCCACCCAGGACCAAACACAGGTGGTAGTAGTGTTCCCACAGTCTTGTAGCAGGAGCCAGAAGTCAGTCTTATGAAACATTTTTAACCAAGGAAAATTGCAAGTTAATTGTAATTAACTCTTAGATCCTTGTCATCGTGTCTGGGCAATGCAGAAGTTATGAACTGATAACTCAGAGAAAATACCTGTCCATGCCAATCAGTAGGCACTTGCATCACATCTCTGGTAGCTTCACAGCGAACTGTCACCAGCTCTGAACTGCTAGAATGGGCAGAAATGGGATTTTAGAAATGGGAACTGGATTGTATTTTTAGTTGTTCAGTCTCTTTGTTCAAAGTACAGAAAATTTAAATAAATAGAAACTCACCGTGATTCACAGTGTGAGGCCAGAATTATTCCTCATATTCTAACAAGGAGCTGCAGTGTTTAGTATTAGATCCATTTTTATAAGAGAAGCATAAAGCAGCTAGATGATGGTGCTGTTTCCACTGAATATGTTGTCCTTATCTGAGTATTTTTATGAAATTAAAGAGTGGTGTGAGCTCTTGTACACTTTTTTTTCTTGCTTGCTTTTTGATTACTTACGTTACCACCTTGCACTATTTTCCTTCTACTTTTACAGTGGCCCATTTTTCTTTGTTATTTATTTTATTCTATATTTTCTTCTGGAAAGCAGTTGGCCTCGCTTTTGTGATATGGCATCCCAGAGCATTGCTTCGGCACTTGAAAAGAAGCATGAGTTTCAAAACCTCGTGGCTGCAAGCAGGTTTTAAAGAAACAAAACAAAATCCTTGGGCTGTGCTCACTGGCTGAGTTCACAATAACTGTACAGAAATGAAATCAGATGTTATTCCAAGGCCCAGGTGAAATACAAATGAAGGTGGTGCTTGTACCCATAGTGGTGAAAATACTCCATAATGTTGAATATTGATTTGTCACTGCTGCTAATGGCATGTAGAGAGCACTCCTAATCGAGTGTTTACTTGTATATTGGCTCAGAAAGAATTTAGGATCCAAATTGGTCCCTTTTAAAGATCTGGCATATTTGTTTTTCATGAAGCCTGCGTCTGATGGTGGGTTTCTAAGATGCAGAACTTGTCTGAGGCTGCCAAGGACCCTCTGCTTTTCCCCTTTGCCTGGGGCAGGTTTTCTACAAGGGCTTCAGAGTCTGCACTTCTACACCAGCCATGCATCTGCACGTGGTTATTTTTATCTATATTCCAGAATAGCTCCAGGTACATTCCCTCAGATGCTGGAAAAGCCCACAGAAATACTATAACCAGTCCAAATAATATACATATATTAGACCCCAATACTCATATGCATTAACACACCACTCCACGGATTCATATAAAGTTATCTTGGGAAAATAAATAAGGTGTCTTAATTAGGGATCTATGCTCCCTCTACAGTCAGCGGAGAGAGACAGTTGACAGATGTAAAGTTGCATTCTTGCAACCTCTCTGTGCGCAGGGGATGATTAGTCATTGATGCTTAAGAGCCTCAAATGCTTGGAGTCGAATGGAGTTAAAGTTTCCACCTCTCAAAGATGCAGGAAAAAGGGAGGGAGAAAGGTGACGGTGTCACCTTGGGCGAAAGGCTATTGTGCTTGCATTGAGCAGGCTGTGTATGCACAGTCATGCTAATGGCAACCAAGAATTTCACCGGAAAACCAGGTGCGAAGCAATACAGGTAGGACAAATGGGGAAATGAATGTGTGAAAATCCTTCTAGAGTCATGGTCAGTTGAAGACAAAGGTGATACACCAAAGAATGATATGGTCTGGATTATTCAGTTGATGTCACATTTAGGCTAAAAATTGTCATTTTGTTGCTGCTTTCTCCTGGATTTGACAGATAATAACTGAAAAATGGGTGGAGAGCAGCTGTGTAATGGGGATGGACAGCCTGTGGCAGGAGAAGAGAGGAAAGGCCAACAGGATGCCCAGTTTGGGACAGTATAGAAAGATGAAAAGCAGGTCTCAGTTTTGAACCTGGGGCATGAGGACACGAGGGTGGGAAGTCTCCCACTGTGGCTTGCGCTGGAACTGCTGGGGCAGCTGGGGAGGTTAAAGCTTGTTGTACAGGCACCACATCTCAGCCCACTTACAAGATTGATGGGGCAGCTGAGCAGCTGTAGAGCACTGTCAGGGAGGCCAACAGGACGTCAACGTGCCTGTTTCTGCTGTAAATACAATCATGCTTGTTTTGAATTACCAGAGCATCTAAACTGTTTGCAAAACCCTTGCTAATAATTGTATTAACTCAAAATAGCACACTTGATAATTGCCAAAATTGTAGGTAGACCGTATGTTTTGGTTATGGTTTTTGTATAGTTTGTTCTGTTCAAATTTCAAAGAACATTATTTTCAATAAACCCTTGAGAACAAATGAGTACTATGTAAGCATGAGAATGAAGCACATGATTCACAGATTTGAAAATTATCTTCTGCTGCTCAGGACTGTTAATGATTTTTTGTGTTCTTAAATATTTCCTATTTTTATCTGGGCTTCTCTGCTGTCAGTGTTGAAGTCCACTGTGGATGAGTGATTTATGGGGTCTTTAGACAGGGTCACTGGCTGAACTTTCTGAGAGCTCAGGCTCTTTGGGTCTTTCACAGGACCAACCTTTATGAATAATGCAGGCTACCTCAATTTTTTATATTCCTTAATTTGAAAGTCTGAATAATGTTCCCTGAGTCTCATTTCTGAGCAGTCGTTTATTTGGGTGACTTAGGACTACAATGACATTCCGTTGGGCATTCAAATTACATTCAGATGAAGTAATTTTCATATCTGCCTTCACATTTTACCTCTTAACCTCCTAAATCCAGACTGCAAGTTATCAAGGTGAGGTGAATCATTTCTGAGTCATGTATTTACTCTTGTAAGGAATTTCTGTGGGTGCATTCAAGGCAAGGCCTCCCTCCAGAATGCCGGGTTATGTTAAATATTCCAATAAAATTTCCCCTGCTCACGGATGAGTACAACCGCTATATAGCACTTATGTGCTATTTAGACCTTTGAAATTAGGCTTCTTTGCAGCTTAACGGATACGTAGGATTTGCAAGGAGTGGTGGATTTAGTTCCTAAGTCCCTGAGGTGCATTTGTGAATCAACGTCCTTGCAAAGAAAAGCAGGCTGGTGTCAGCAGCGGCTGACAGAAACCAGCCACCTTCAGACAGTAAGTTCACTCACAAACATAAGCAGAGTTCTCTTCGTTTGTGGTTTCTTCTAATTCACATTCTGGTTACTCTTTAAAGCTCAGCCTTCCTTGCAGCAAGGCAGTTTTGTTTTAAAATCAGTCCTGAGCTGTCTGGCCATTATCATAAATACCAACCTGGACCACCAGAAACTTGCAGCTGGGAGGGTAAGGAGGGCTCAGAAACAGAGAGCTCAATGGCTCAGGAAGGTGCATTCCAGCCCCCTGGCCGTGCACTGTGCTTTAAGGCGTGCTTTGCCTGTGAATATCACAAAGTGCAGGGTCCTCTGTAAATGGCCTTGGCAAGACACTGCCACAAGGCCCATGCACTGCAGGCTTTTCTTTCCTCATGAACAATAAAAAGAAGAGGTGAAATTTGCTGAAGATGAAGGCTTTTGCTCTGTGACTTGCTAATTTCAGTTTCCAGGCATCTCTGAGTTAGGAAATGAGTCAGATGGTTATTATTTACTCATCTGCTCTGCAGTTTCTGCTGTCTTAATCATTTCAGTTGTAGCAGGGAGTGTTACCTTCTTCACAATAAAGGCTTGAAAGATGAATGACTAATTGCAGTCTTCACTCCTTTGATTACACAACACCAGTAGGTACAAGGCTGGCAGCCATGCTAATTCTTAGGATGATGTACTTCCCTGCAGTGTTGCCGTGGTTTAACGCAGCGGGCAGCCAAACACCATGCAGACACTCACTTGCTCCCCCGCCCCCACCCACACAAGTGGAATGGGGGAAGGAATCAGGGGGAAAAAGTAAAATCTGTGGGTTCACATAGAAGAAGTTTAACAGGACAGCAAAGGGAGAGAAAATAATAATGATAAAAGAATATACAAGATGAGTGATGCACAACACAATTTCTCACTATCCGTTGATCAATGCTCAGCCTGTTCCTGAGCAGCAATCACCAATCTCTGCCCCCTGGGCAACCGTTGTTTATATACTAAGCAGAACCTCTATGGTATGGAATATTCCTTTGGCCAGTTTGGGTCATTTCTTCTGTCTATGCTCTCTCTCAGCTTCCGTGGGAAGCTGGACAAGTCCTTGACTGCTTAGCAACAACTACAAACATTAGTGTGCTATCAACATTATTCTCAACCTAAATCCGAAACATAGCACTGTCCCAGCTGAAACCAGGACAAGTGTTTAGAGGAATCCCCCAAGCGTTTAGTGTATAAGGAGAGTTAAAAGACATGCAGTTAATAGCACAGAGATAGCCAACTGTAAGGCCATAGCCCAAGGCCTCCTACAGCCTCTGTGCATAGATGGACCCCAAGCTCCAGTTGGAGCTGGTCCACGAAAGTGCTCCAAAACTGCCATGTATCACAAGGCTTAAACAGCTCTGCTATAATTCTTCATATTCCATTTTTCTCTTTCTAAACTAAAATGAAAAAACCCACCATCTTCTTTTCTGGTCTTTTAGCGGTCTATAATTGTGACAAACAGGCTCTCCCACTATGTGACATCCCTTGCAGTTTAGTCCCACTCACATGAAAACGGGAAGAGAGTTTCACAGTGGCAACCATCCATTAAATATTTTCTAAGCATGCGTATGTCTGTGGCAGCCATCACTGTGGTATCCGAATACCTCACAAAGCTCTAAGTGCTTGCCCTTGCCTAGACATAAGGTTTAGAAAGTATGGTATATTTTGGGGCTATGTGAAGTTGGAAGTGACTTGCAACGGTGCCTGACTTGCTTGTGTCATCTTCCCTCTTTATGGAGCAGTTTAGTAGGTCGGTGTCTTACTTGCGTTTGTTATTAAAGCAACATGGCAGAGGTACAGGCTTTTCTACAGAGATTTCACATTCACCCACAACCGCTAGTGCTGTAATTGTCCCTTTGATAACAAGTGCTGTTAGTGACTTGTTTGCTCTCTCTGTCACTGTCACATAACGGTACTAGATGTCACTTATCACTGGACTTCTGCCCTTTCTCTATGTGGTGGTTTTTTTCAGTAACCATTAGACATTTTTTTTTATAGCAGCAGCTAATGGTCTCAGTGAAATACAGTAGCTGTTGTTAGAATCTGGCATGCAAATCCACAAAAATAAGTTGTCCCTGCCCTAGTTAAACAGCTTACAGTGTAAATAAAAAAAGGGCAGCTGATGGGAGAAAGTTAAGCCATTCCTCTACTACTATGTTTCTGACACTACTAGCGTTTAGCGTCCCTCTCAGAATTGTTGGCAGGATCAAGCTGCTACGAGAATGTAAGTGCTGGTTGAGAAAGAGGGGGAGGGGAGGGGAAAACATCAGTTAGCCAAAGAGTTTCTCTCCTGCAGTACGTACACAAACTGTAACCCAAGTATCACACCAATGTTAAGCCCTAGCCACTTACCTACTTCATTAGTTCAAGGATTGTGGTGCTTTTAATCTTTGTGATCTGGGTCACGGCAGGATTCAGGCTAATGTTTCAGTCAATACAGGGTTTCAGTTTCCTACTCCTACCAATGTGTGTTTTGCAGTTCTGTCTGTTCTCACTGGAGTCAAGTAAATAGAAGGAAGCCAGCATTTGAAGCCTGGCTTTTCTTTTTTAATAGTCGCATCAGTTAGTTTCTTTCCATGGTTTGTTGCTAGGTTACTTAAATGACAGACATGAAGCAAGCAGGGATTAAAACCCCACCGTACTCAGCACGGTGCAGCCCTTTACCTCCCCAGCTCCCAGAGATACAACCTTGAAGGCGTTTCAGGTGAAAGCAAGTTTTCTTGGCTGGGGTTGTGGATTAGTTCCCAGCAGCCTGCTACCTACCCCATCTGCAAGGAGGGCATCAGAGAAGTGCAGGCAGTTCTCCAATGACCTTCTCACGCTTCCCCTCTCAAAAAACAACTGCTTCTGCAGCTGATACAACCAACAAAGGCATAATCCTCAAGTGGACCAGTCCAAAGAGTTGCAGGAGATCCCCCCAGACAGTGTGACAGCTCTTCGTATTCATTTTTAATAGGTGAGCCCGGGCTCTCAGAACCCTCTTCAGACTACTGGTGCCAACTGTGGCATGAAGATGCGTACTCAGAGGCACTGGCAGTCTTAACTTCGGATGGAAAATTCCCTCCCTTTCTGCCTCCAGCTTGTGATTGCCTCAGAGAAGGATGTGTTAACGTGTGTAAAGGGCCTGAGGGGATGCTGACTCCCTTCAGGAGGCGTGGAGGAGTTACTCCAGTAGTGATCTCCTGTGGTAGTGGGTTGTAATTACGTTGCTGCTAGTAGAGAAGCAGTAGGGAAGAGAGATGTACACACGTGGGTACCTTATCCAGTTTTGTGGGGTGGTTGTTGATTTCTAATTCAAATATCTGACAAATCTAAATGTGCAAGAGCCTCAGAGAGAACTCACATGGAGAAAAATAAGGTCTGTATTTAGGGAAACTTTTTTGCAATGGAAAATAGGCTAGTGAGGCAGTCTGATGGAAAGAAGAAAAACTATACCTCTTCCAAATTGTATTCATTCCCTATCTTCCTATATGAAAATGCAGGAATAAGCAGGTAACAGTATTGCTTAACACCCACCTGTCCTGCTGGAATAACTGGGCTTGTGTTAGCCTTCTGCTGCAGCTGGTTTGTTAACCCATCTGATGGGAAAGAAGAGGAAGCAACTGTTGGAAGAAAACTGGAATTTAGATGGTCATACCTGTCAGTTTGATCTGAAAGTGTTGCAAGAGGATTGGGAGAAATCCAGACTGGAATAAAACCTGGGAAGAGTTCTGGAAGCTGTGGAAGCACACAGAGAAGCACAGCAGTGAAGGCAAAGGAGGGGCATGATAAAAAGATCCCCAAAGAAAATTCCTGGGAGAAGTGATAGTGAAATAAGCACGTTCAAGCACAGGTGACTTTATTTCAAACTTATACCTAGTTGACACTGAGGCTTCACTAACAATAATATGACCTTTTCTGATATATATATATATATTGACAGTAAAAACTGCACTCTGCCTACACAGCTATTAAAATACATGTGTCAGTATACTCTGTTTTGCTGTAACTGGACTAAACCATACCAGTATAATTGCTACCATGCCAGAAAGGCATTATGCTGCTCTGCGTTAGCATAATTAAAGTAGCAGAACTTGTAAGCATAGACGAGTCCCTGAAGACTTTGTAATCTTGTTTGGAGTCAGGCAGATCTGCTGGTCTCATTTGTATTGCATTGCTTTTTCAAAATACTTTTCTGTTTTGGTTTTTGCACAGAAGTATTTCCTTATTGTCATGTAATCCCTCTCAGAGTACTGCACACACTTAGCAACGTATGCTGATTTGTTTCTGAAAGGTTTCTTCTTAATGCGTGGAGCTGCTGAAGCTTTGAAGAGAAATTCTGGATCACTTTTTTAATGAGGTGTGGAAAGCGAACTGTGGGAATAAGTGGACTTGGCTGGACTATAACTTCCCTAGATCCCCTGGGAGTTTTGATTGCCCAAGGGATGCAAGAGTTCAATGTTAAGAATATCCCAGAAACATTAAGTTCCTGAAGGAAATACTAATCATCATCATATGAATCCTAAACCCTAGCAGCTTCTGAGAATTCAAGCATTTACACTGTACCCCGTACTTCAAAGGAAATATGCCTGAAGGCAGTAGTTAGATAGTTCACAATAAAGTCTATAAATATTATAAGGCAATAAAAATATGCTCCAAAACAATTAAAAACATAAGCATTAATAACCTGTCTGAAATACAGTAACTTCAGCAAAATGTGAGGAGGAAGATTCTGACCTCCCTCATCCTTTGAGAAAGCACCATCCTAAATACTAGGGGAAAGAATGCCTCAGCCCTTGGGAAAGATAAGCTAGATCCAGAAAGTATGAGAAGCATTTCTACACACGTCAGTGCAGAGAGGGGACATACTTTTCTCTGAAACACTTGAAATACTTTATCTTTTTAGGAGGAGTTACAGCAACGTAATCAATGAGATACTGGCTAAGAAACTTGTGCAGTGATCAGGAGGATTTCAGATGGAGCAAAAAAGCCTGCAGGTCGTGCACATGTGTACAACCATCTTTCTTTGAAGAGAGTGAGAAATGGCTTTGTTCTGTGGTCCAAATACTGCTTAAAGCAAATGGACCCTCTCTTTGCTCAAACAAGAAGGATCCTGCTTCTCTAAGCAAGACTATTTGGATTCTGCCTGGGAGGTGCGGCAGAGCTTTGCATGCTCAGTGTCTGCTGAGTGCGCAGCTGGGTACCTGCACGCTGCAGGGTGACCACAGACTCATTTCCATGTATACTGTAGCATTCCTTCGGGAGGAGAGGCTCTTAATAGGTCTGTTCACAATGGACATGGAAGCATGCAAGCTTTATTACCTGCCTCTGCCAACTCACCAGGAAAGTATGCCATTCCTGCACCGATGGATATGTAACCAGGGCTGTTTAATTATCATGTGGCTGCACTGCCAGAAACACTGGCTTGCTCTGTCCTTGGGCCTTTTACTGACACACAGAAAGCAGGAGCTTCTTGCTCCTCTGAATGACTATTGGCATTATTGCAATCACTGAAGAAAGGGAAAGGCAGACCAGGAAAGAGTTAGGCTCCCTGCTTACGAAGAAAGTTGATGAAACGCTGATTTTAGTGCAAATACAAACTCAGTGCCTGAAATGTGTACGACATGAGACATCATAATTCTAAAAAAAAACCCCAACAACTTTTAAAGGATTTTCTGCAAAGAGTATCCATTATAATAATTTAAATGGTAGGATTTAGACGTGGAAGGTCTTTTCTCTGCCTTTCCCCATGCTTGCGAACTAATGTTCTGAGACAGACCAGCAGTGTTGCCTTTCCAGTCGCTGTGCAGAAGAGTCTGATTACACATACGCTGTTATGAGCTTGAGAGGCAAGAAAATACAGCAAAAGAAAGTGGAGGGATTAAGAAGGAAAAAAGAGCGCAAACCCTAGCCAAACCAAAGCCACAGGAAATGGAGTCTGAATGAAAGAGCAGGATCTAGACAGAGAGGGATTTGGCAGGAGAGAAATTGTTGCAAGGATTTCAAGGACAAATATAAGGCCCAGTCCTATAAAACTCATGCTCGTGATGAGTCTTTCTCTGTGCAGATAAACCCATTCACATGACATTGCACTTGTTTGTAGGTCTAGGATATTAGGAAAATACCTTCTGCTGGAAAAAGGGCAGGAGTACTGGAAAGGGAACAAAAGGTAGGAGCCATGTAATGTAGAGGGAAGAGGGATTGCTTGCTTTAAGCTCTCTTCGGCTGGGCAGCAAGGCTAATACCACAGAGACAGGTAGCGACTGTTCTTTTCCAAATGGGTAGGGTGTTTATTGGGAAAACAGTGCCTCTGGTTGTGACAAAAAGGGGTACGTTTCACATATGCTTATTTGCCAGTTCTTCTGTTTCTGTCAGGATATTCCTTGTCATGCTGGATTCCTTCCCAGCCTCCTGTGGATTTTGGAAAGCCTCCCATTCAGCTGCCATGTGGAAGGCTTTGAACTTAAAATGGGAACAGCCAAAACCCAGCACTGAGGGGACCCTTATAATCTGCTCCCCATTTCTTTCTTCCCCATCAGGACCACCAGGAAGCTGGCAGACGCCGTACTGGGACTAGCAGTGCTGGCAGAGAGGAAAAGTGGGGTTTGCAGCATAAGGTGAAAACTTTTGAAGACAGAGGCATGGGTTTTTAATTGGAAGCTAGTGCTTGATTGCCTTTTAGGATGGAACTGAATCTCTTTGTTTGCCCACAGGAGGGTTTTAGCTGTGCAAGGTCTCATGAAGAGACACCTGTCCCAGAGCCATAAAAGTGCATGCAAAGGCTCCAGAGAGAAATACTCCACTACTGTGGAAAACCAGGTAACATTAGTGTTTCTTTGTAAAAAAATCTACAAAGTACTTTCCCTTCAAGGAACAGAAACAATGACATAGAAAATGCCATCTGTGCATCAGCTTCCCTCTGACTGTAAGTGTGTCTTAAGTCAGGAGAAAAAAAACTGCAAACTATTGAGCTGATAAGCATGAACAATTAATTTAGCTGTGGCATATAGTAGGTAAGTCTCATATCAGTGTGAGTTGTGTGCAGCTAAATCTGGCTCACAAAACAAATATAATTTTGGGCAGCTACTCAGCAAAGTCCTACCCAAAGTCATCCCATATGGAAGCATAGTCATGGCACTGGTACATGATGTGTTTATTTGTCCATATGTCTGATGTTTGCATATAGGGTCTGAACTAGAAAGACAAAGAGATACCCTGGGATATCGTTAATATTGCCATTATTATCCTTGATACACCCAATGGTATGTTTGCCTATTATATCACATTTCAGAAGATCCCTTTCTCACTAGCCTGAGGAGCTGCAGAAAGATGTTGGTGTGAGAGAGCATGACAACTCACTTTCTTCACTTCCTTCCTTATGCTCTTGCATAAAGCTGCGGTCACCAGTGTAGAAGAAAAAACAACACGTACGTTTTCTGTCCTTCTCTTCAAAGACTTTATCAGGCTTCTTCCTTTGTGCAACAGAGTTAGTCTTCAGTTCTGCTGGAGAGACCCTCACGGTTGCATGGACACTGCAGAACTGCAGAAGATGGTACAAAGTGCTGTGCCTCACGAGGGGAGGTATAGCCAGTCCCGTACGTACCTCTCACAACCTGGGATGGAGGTTAGAACAGCAGATTTCAATCGTGATGTAAAAAACTATCCCATCAGCTTACGGGAATTTCCTGCAACTTCGAAAGTGGCTGTTCTCTAATAAAAGGTATCTCACAAATGATGGGTTTGAGCCATGCAGGAAATTTAGAAGTCAAAGGGCTGAGCCCTGCATTGTCGGTAGGCGTGTGGGATTTAAAACCTCCAAGATAAGAGCTTCGTTCCTCTACAAAAAACATGGGGGAGAAAGAAACATGTGGGTGAATGAATGAGGCAATATAAGAATAGTTACTTTTCCAGATTTTACACAAACAGAGCTACACACTTTTTTTTTCCCCTTCCAGTATATTTGAGAAATAAATTCTTTCAGTTCTAAAAGTCAGCTTGGTGCTCCTGGCCAGGAAAATGCCTTATTGCTAAATTTCTAGACCTTGCATGGAGATAATGGGCTAATTCATGGATGGAAGATACTGATCCTTAAAAACCCATCCCTTAGAATATACCAAATTTACCAACCCAAACCTATCTTAGGGAAGTATGTTCTAACCTGTCTTTTCCTTCAGTAAAATGGGAAAAAAACAGGGTAGATTTTTGACTTTTAAAATATTTTGTCTTCTTTGATAACACCCAGTGGACCCTTCTGAGTATCTGAGTGAGGGAAGTATATTGCATAACTTGGCTGGTCCCGATGCATTTTCCTGTTTGTATTTCACATGAGTTCATCCATGCTCCTGGAGGAGCACACGTGCTCCTGGCCAGATGATGCATAACTGAATTGACAAACACAAAGCTATCCAGGAGACTCGTGGACCTGCCTCTTACTGTGCATCTTGAGAACGCATCTCACTCCATATCCTTTAGGAATGTTTAGGTACTTTTTCTACCTCACCCACCCAGGACAAGCAATTCTGGCACAGCACAGATGCTAAAGCAACTGGGGAAAGGCCTATCAAATTCAATCAAGTAGTCAAATTCAGCATATTACCTGGGATTTTTTTTTTCTTCTGGGATGTCCTTTGCTGGTCACTTGTATTTGTGTAGGTATACAGCATCAGGAGAAGAAAAAACTCTCCAGTGAAGAGGCTTCTGAAAGAGAACAGGAGGCAAGATTCAGTAGGAACAATGATCAACAGAAATCGCAATGTAGTATTCTGACTTACGGGTATTTAACTTTTAATAGTGTGCATGGGCCAGGTCCTGATGACTGTTAGGAATAGCTGCCATATACACCAAACTGGGAATTGCTGGAGTCAGCAGCATTAATTACACTCTCTATAAGCACAGTAATATCACCCAATATATCACCAGGGAGAGGTGATTTATTGAAGTAAATCATACACCAGGAATATTTTTGTGCTGTTACCCAGAGAGGAGAGCCAAGCTGTTGCTGCCTGTAGATGGATGTTTCTGCAGTGCCCTTTGCTCTTCCAGCACATCTGCCCAGAATGTTAGCTGACCATTGCGCCATAGGCCAGCTAACCTCACCCCCTCTTTGGGCTTTGTCTTAAAAAGCTTTGTCTTAAAACCAAGTATTAGTTGTGTGAGAGGTTTGAATACTTGGGAAAATTACACAATTAAGGGCTTTCTAAAGCATGCAGTATATCCGTTTCAAACTACAAAGCATTTGAAAGATCAGTGGTCAGGGATTTATGAAATGATTTATTGTGTTAGCGACCACTCAGATACTTCATATCAACGGCTTATTTTTCTTTGTCACAGGAAGAACAATTGTTTTTATCCAGGGCCAAAACCTGAAGTCATTATTCATTTTATTACCTAGGCGAAATTCTCATTAGAGACTTAAAGTGTTTGGCTTAAGGCTCAATATTTCAAAGGAGAATGTATTTAGAACAGAAAACAGCAGAAAGATCACTGTAAACACACGAATATCTCTTTAAACTCATTCTACAAACACATTAAGTCTGTAGCGATGCAGAGAAAGTTAGTTCAGCCATAATTCCCACTCTCCTTCTGTGCCAAGAGATGGATGTGTTTACTCCTTGTGAAGATAACTTTGTTTATGCTCTCCCAAGCTTGCCTTTGCACCTCCCCTCTTACCACCTTCACCAGAGGTGAGCCCTGCTGCCCTGCGTTACAAGCCTGCTGTGATGCTTATCGCCTCGGCGTCTGAAAAGATCTCGGGCAGCCTGTAAGTAAAACCAAACCAGAGCGATAGAGCCTTTCAAGTGTGCTGTCAGTGAATAAATGATGTGACCGCTGAGGGAGCCTAAAATGAAAATAAACAGCGTACAGATTTCAAATTGGCCTGAGGGGCCCCAGGGAGATATTAAAGGAATATAGTGCAAACCCATCAGCAAGCATCACTGATGTGCACTGGGCATGCATATTCTCACCTAACTCAATTAGAGAAGTCATATCTGTATAAATACAAGGTACCAGATGATTCTGCAGGTATGTTTTCAAGTTTAATTGGATACTTTTAAAATATGGAAGTGGCTTACCTGTAATAAATTACACTTTCATCAGTCTTTAATTAGATTTGACAATTCCTTAGGGCGGGAATTATCTTTGGTTGCAGTGCACATACGGATGACAATTAAAATTTTAGTAATGTATGTGAGGAGAACTGGAAATGACCATAATTTGCTTTCTTTTTCTGAAGATTCTTAAAACTTGCTTCTGCAGACTTGGGCTACAGTAGGTCTATGTCTTTACAGTGGCAAGCTATAGGATTTCATAGGTCAGTTTTCAGTGTTAGAATTTCCTCATGTAAATTACACCACTTTCCATCCTGAAAACACATTATCCCTCTTCATCCATATATAACAAAGCATAAGAATTACAATATTCTCTGAATTCTCAAAACTGAAGTGATGAACAGATAGAGTTTAGGAAGGAGCAACCTAAGTTTCACTTAGTCCATCTTCTTGATGACAATGACAGAGAATGGTTTTCTTGAGTATCCAAACCTGCATGAAGATGAAATACTAATTCACCTTCACTCAATGTAGCTTTAAGATTTCAAATTCACATCATCCAATATGATATACTGCCCAATGGAACAGAAAGCTGTTTTATTATTCCACGGTGTATTCCCCCAAGTCAAAACATCGTTACCTGAAATGACACTCTTGGCTGTTCAACCAGAGATAAATGTGTATAAGGACTAATTTAACTCCAACTGCAGGGCAAATATTGGTGCACAGATGTGAGGCAGATTCATCATTCAAATGAAACATGAAGTTTTTAGGTAATGGCCGATTCAGAACATTGTAAAGGCCACCAGCTATGGTCAGATCAGACTTCTCCCTCTCCCACGTTCACCAAACAGTTATTATGCATATGGACAGTTGATATGCCTATAATATATTAACCTAGACAACACTTGTGTATTTCAGTTTTGCCAAATTAAGTCTTTTCTATGTGATCTGGGAAAAATGGGTAGCAGAGAGAGATTAATGATCTTCAATATGCGATTGCCATATTTAGCATTCACCAAACATGGAATATTTAGTGTCCTTTTACGTCATTTTTTAGGTTGCAAAGTGTTCAGGCCTGTTGAAATGCCAGATTTTTTTTTATTTGATTTTTTTTTTAAACTGCCTGTAGTGCATAATTCTGTTTCTTTGTGCATCTATTAGCACAGGCTCCAACTGCTAGTTTTTTGGCAAGGGACTGGACCTATTTGCCACATCAGGAAAAGCATGGCCAGCAGGAGTAGGGAAGTGATGGTGCCTCTGTACTCGGCACTGGTGAGGCCTGGCCTCGAGTGCTGTGTTCAGTTCTGGGCCCCTCACTAGAAGGACATTGAAGTGCTGGAACCTGTCCAGAGGAGAGCTGCCAAGCTGGTGAGGGGTCTAGAGAACAAGTCATCTGAGGAGAGGCTGAGGGAACTGGTCATGTTTAATTTGGGGAAGAGAAGGTTGAGGGGAGACCTCGTTGCCGTCTACAGCTACCTGAAAGTGGGTGTTGGCCTCTTCTCCCAAGTGAATAATGACAGAACTAGACTAAATGGTCTGAAGTTGTGGCAGGGGAGGTTCAGATTAGATATTAGGAAGAATTAATTTACTGAAGGAGTGGTCAGGCACTGGAACAGCCTGCCCAGGGAGGTGGCTGAGTTACCATCCCTGGAGGTATGCTTAGATGTGGCACTTCAGGGCATGCTCTAGTGGCTGAGATTGTTGGTGTGTGTATGGTTGGACTTGGTGATCTCAGAGGTCCTTTCCAACCATGATGATTCTGTGATTCTGTGATGGATTTTGACCACTCGAGCCAAGACAAATCTTTCAGGAATGAGACACATGCTGCCAGGGGTGCCCAACCACTGTGAGATGGCGCTGGTCTCCTCTCTCAGCTTGGCCGGGAGATCAGTGTCAGCAGTAAGTGGTTGCAGAAGAGGCACCCAAGTCCAGGTCGTGCCACCTTGGTTGGGTCCATACCACAGGCAGCCATCCTATAGCTCCTATGCATGCTGTGCGGTGCCCAGCCATCTGCTTTCTGTCCTCATTGCTGCCTGAACGCCTGTAGCCTGTGCAAGCACCACCAGCCTGTCCAGGAGCAAGCACGGCCAGCATGCTCGGGCACTGGCTGTACCCGAGGTGCTCTTTCAAGCTTGCAGGGGAGATAGTAAGCAAATTTAGTTTCCAGGGCCGCCTCTGGGTCACCCGTAATAGGTCACTCTTAACAAACAGTGTTGACACGGAGCTGGAACAGCGGCGAGTGAATGAAACTTAGCTCTCTCCTATTTGAGCAATGGAATTTATTCCCAGCTCTGACCTTGTGCAAACTCTGTTACCATATTTATCACATGGAAAGAATGAGCATGGCTGCTGCTGGCAGCGTGGGCAGGAGGCCTTCTCAGCAGGAGGGGCTCCCAGCCTTGGTCCGCACACCAAGGAGCCAAAATGCACCTGGTGGTGCTGGAGGAAGGAGAGAATAGGCATGTCCTCATGTCCTCTGCTCTCCCACTTGAAAGTGGAGTTGTCACAAAAGGTTGCTGAACCCAAATGACACACGGCATGCAGAGATACACAGGATACTGGGCTCTGCAGCTCCCCAGTGTTTCTCTTCCCACTCTGGGAAGCTACCCAGAGCTTTGCCTACAGAGAGGGCTGAGGAGAGCTGGCCCAAAGTTCTGCTCTCTCCAGCAGTGCCATTGCAGCTGCAAGCCAAGGAGACAGTAGCCTTCCATTCACCCTCACGCTGCATCTTGGAGACACAGGTTTGTGGTGAGAGATGCTGTGCTCACTGTGCCACCTTCTCAGAGGGCCAGAAGGAAGGAAGATTTCTTCATGGAAAAAAATATCTCCCCTTCAAATCTATACCTCCTCATGTGCTGTCAGGGGCTGCTTAGCTGCTTGTACAGAAACTGCCCATTCCTGTGCTCCCTTCTCTGCTGCCTGCCCCTCTCTACTGGGAATGTACTTTGCCAGAAACAGCGACTGACCTCCCCAAGCATACAGGAAGCGTCACGCTAAAAAAAGCTAGCAGCTTGTGTGAACAGAGCTAAACTTTCCACAAGGTGTGACTTTTCTGCCTTTGTTACTTTTAAATGCAAATACGTTACGATAGAAAGACATAGAGAAAGTATAAGAGAGCAGGGGAGGGAGCCCTTGGGACCTGCTTTGCATTCGGATATCCCCAGCCTAGAGAGACATTTGTGCTAAAGGTTGTTTCAAAGGAGCTCAAAGGGGAGGCTTATTCCTGCTTAAGGATTTTTGTTAATCAGCTGTGATGCATCTCAAATCATTCACCTCCCTGGGCTTTATCCCAACAAGTCTGTGTTTTCCCAAGCCACCTCACTGGAAGAAGGAAACATCCTACCCAATCAAAGTGTATGTTCTCACAAAGTAGTGAGAATAAAAGCCAAACCCAATGCACAGGAACAGCAAGTGCTCACACTTCTGCTTGGCAACCCACAGAGGCTCTGCCAGAGCCAGGTGCCCTCCTGGGAATGGGATTTGCCATGGATGAAGGCTGTGGGGAGGGATTCCCTGGCCCAAGCCTGCTTTTTCAGGTGGTTTGTGGCAGCCCAGCAAGAACATGTGAAGAGCAAGAGGGGTTTTTTTCATGGATCTGGAGCTGGTGGACCTAATGACTCAGCTGTAGGCTTGCTAGGCAAAAATCATTATCTCTGGTAAGTCTGGAGGCAGACCATAGTTTCCTGCTATGCATGATTGATAGATACAGCTATGTAAGAGGCTACCAACAAATCACAACCATGGTAGAGGAAAATTTTGTTGTATATTATGGCCCAGCGAGCAAACCTTTTCTTTTCCTGTGGGTGTTTCAGACTGTGTCAAGGTCGGGATGGGTGCTACTGCAGCCTGCACTTCCTAGCCTTCTGCTTGCATCGTGATTGTGTCAAAATTGCCTAGAGAAAGTAGAATTGCAGCTGAGATACAGCTGAGCAAGATTAAACTGCTCTTTTGTTTGCACTGTTTATCTTTTCCCTTACCAGTGCACTTCCCCACATTCCTCTGGTGCACTTTAGAACAAGTAAGCCCTTTGAAACGATTCTCCTAGCACACTGAGAAACCACCTCAGGCGGTCATCAAGAAGCCAGGCTCAATTTAAGTGAGGCAGGCTGGCAAGAAAGAACAAAGGTGAAGCTTGCTGCCTTGGAAAAGTGTGAAGCTGACTGTTGCAGTCTGCTGCAAAGGAGATTTTATTTAGAAACATGCACACAAATACAGTCATGTGAAATACTGTAGAAGATGGGTGAACTGTACCAGCAGCAGATCTTTCTTGCTAATGATGTGGTGCAAATAGTTTGAGGCTTAAATTAGACAGGAATAATACAAGAAAATTTATCTACTGCTTTTCTGCATTTCTACTGGGTTCACACAACACTGTCTTCATCACTCCTCCTGGCACCAGTTCCTCTCCATAACCTGAGCTTCTATTTCCCTGCACTCTGGCCTTTTGAAATGCTTTCATGAGAAGTGCTGTAGATCTCTCATATTTAAAGATGAATATTGATTGTAGAGGTATAAAAAATACATTGGTACTTACAGTTCAGCTGGGGAAAAAATGCTTCTAAAGTATCATTATTTTGCCATGATAGGATCCTGCAGAGGCTTACATATTAAAGTTTGATTTACCACATCATGACTTCAGTGGTGGAAGATGAGCGATGTGCAAGTGCATCAACACAAGGCACGAAGAGAGCAGCAAATAGTTTCATGCATTGATCTGACTGATGACTTGATAAATCAGTAAGTTCTGCCTTTAAAATAATACAGAGGAGCATCAGAAGCTTCAATGGGAAGATGCTAATCAGGACACTGAGTTGAGATTTTTGTTCTCATTAGCTCAACCTTCATAGTTTCCTTTGGTGAAAAAAGTTTCCGGTTTGATGACGACAATGCCCAGACTGGACGCCTGGCCAGGAAGGCAGGTCACAGCAGTGCAAACCCAGCTACAGTTACACTAGGAACTGCCTTCAGTGGCACCTGGGCTCACAAAGACCCTATGAGGAAACGATGGCTCCCCATGCTGAACCTGTTTGGAAATAACCGTATGGAAAATAAACAGCTTTGGTCGTGCCAGGTTTGGTTGCAAATTCTTCCCCTTCCAACAGCTATTTGAATGCCAATCTATTTTTAGAATTCCAAATATTTTTACAGCATAGTTTTGGCATGAATTTTCATGCCATAATATGGAACGACTAGGTTAAGGTTTTGCTTTTACTTTTTATAATGAAACCAGAGACATTATGCAATGGCTTCTTCAGCCAAAAGCCTGCCAACGCGTGCAATTTGCCTTCTAGTGAGACAGGGAATAAATAAAAATTAGAATCTAACACCTGGAATACAGCGGGCAGCACCTTCCACTAGTGTAAACAAGCAGAGCTGTGGTGTTGGTGGAGCCTGACTGATTTATATGTCCAGGAGTCTGAGCCTGTGTCTGTGCAACTCACATCAGCTGTGGCTGGTAGGTCCCAAAACAGTCTCATTTTCTGCTCCTGGATAGAGACTTCCCCCTGACTGCCCAGTGGGACTCAGCAGATATGTCTCCTGTACCCAGAACAAACCTATGAGGGCTGTGCTTTTCCCATCTGTGTGACCCTGTTCTAGCAGGTCACCTTGGCATGAAAAGTCTCTTGTCTCTGCAGGTCTGCGCAGGGCCAAATCCCAGTTTTGGCTCCCTACAGTTACCCCTGCTCTATTTAGTGACGTAGGCCTTGATGTTGAAATGTTGGCTGGTGCCAAAGGTCCTCAGAAGACAAACTCCTCCTTTCGAAAATTATTGCAGAGCCTGCCTGGAAGATTAGGGGATGAAGGCTCTTCAAAGATTCAGGTGCTCCTGAAGATGAGTGGGAATGTGGGAAACAAAGGTGCTGATTTTGGATCATATCCCATCCTGCCCATGTTGCTGTGGCTGATGCTCCCCTGCTCTGTTCAATGGGAATGCTATCATTTAGGGGCTTGGGGTACCTTTTTGTTAATTCCCCAGGATACAACATGAAAGAAAGGTGATTTGGGTTGTGAGCTGTCAGTGAGCTGCCTGTCAGTCACGATGGACGTGTTGTGCCTTGGTCGCTGTCAGTTGATATTGCAGGAGCAATTGTGGAGGTTTATCTGCGCTGTATCACACTGCCTCAACCCAAAATGGGAGACTGTTCTGGTGTTGACAAGTTAGGCGAGCCACAGTGGTTTGATGGTAACTCTAACACCTTGTCAATGTGAGATCAAATTAATCTTGCTACGGTAGCGGGGTTTGCAGCACCTGAGTGTTGCTGAGCAATGGAAAAACTGGCAGATGTCAGAGCACAAAGGGGCTTGTCTACAAAGTATAAATCATTATCAGTGTCATAGCTTATTTGGTAAATAGACAAAGAAGTTGAAGCAAAGCTAAGGTACCGCTATCCAACCGGAGGTGTTCAGGAAACCACTGCGTGCTCTAGCTTCGTATAATTAAATAGCTGCCCTGTTTCGATCCAGAGGTGGTTAATCTTCAGCAGCAGATGAGCCACTTTGTTTACAATAGGCAAAGTCAGCCTGCGCAGGGCTTTGGTTAGATGCAGAAATCATATTGTCAACAAGAACAATACTTGCTTACTAAAAGCTGGAGTCCTGGCCAGGAACAACACATCTTTAAGTTTACGCCTTTGTGATCAGAAGGATAATCTATTGATAATGCAGTTTTTAGGAAGAGTAACTGGAAAAGCAGACCATGAGCAGCTGAGACTGCATTCTGCTGGGTGCCATTGGTGAAAGGATGTATTATCACAGTCCTCGGCACTTAATCACAGAGTGGAATACACAAAAATAGCCAGGAAAGTTAAAGGCTGTGCTGACCGGGTTGAAAGGTTGTGGGAACATGTTCTGGCACACCCTTGTGCTGTGGTGAGACACACAAGGGGGAAGGGGAGGGAGCATTTTGGTGGGCTGGGAAAAAGGGGAATATCCTCTTCTTTCCATATAAACCTTCATCTCTCTCTCTGTCTTTCACTCAGCATCATTTTGCTTCCTGGAGCAGAAATAATTTCCATTACTCATTGAATATAACACTTTTCTAATGCATATAATGTGGAAATGTCTCAGCTACAAATCTACGGTCCCACTCAAGCACTGGGAAAAAGCTTTAGTACATTACACAATAAAGTATTTGTAAACACAGATGACATGAGTTTAGGAGGAACTTTGGTCAGCTGAAAAATAAACCAATACAGGATTACAACATGACAACACATGAGCCAGGCAGGGAACCTGCCTGCGGCTCTTAATAAAACCACCATCATGGCAAGAAAAAAACAAGCCCCGTCACTGGAGTGGGCAGGAGAGCAGATACCCCAAGCTAATTAGGATAAAGAGCCACTTGATTGGCTACCTGTGACATATATTGAGACAAGGCCCATAAAAAACAGTCATTGTGCCACAGTTAATATCAAGTTAGCTGCCTTGCTGCCAGACCAGCCAAGGCATGAATGCTAATGCTGCCCTCAGCTGCCATAGAAATTGTCTCTTTGCATAAGAGAAACGAAGACCTTTTGTCCTTCCTTAATTCACTTGTGCCGGGACTAAACCAGGAGCTCCAGCTGCATCTGCAGTCAGACAAGCTCTGCTTGGCAGCGTGGAACTCATGGCATTGTATTTAAAACTCACTCTTCTCCGCCTCCCAGGGAGAAAACGGGAAAGGAGGCTGAGCACACACATTGTTTGGTAGGGCTGGCCCCGAGGTGGTGTCCCTGCTGGGTACAGATAACAAAGCAGCCAGAAATTTCTGGCTTTTCTGAGCAATTTGGCTATGTGGGTGCAGCCAGGGCCCCACAGACCCTCCCCGAGGCCAGCAATGGGGACAGAAGGTGGTGGGAGACAGCATCTGGGCGGCGCAGGGCTGTGTTGATACCAGCAGAGACACAGGGACACAGCCCCAGCCCCAGAGACCTGTCAGGCCGGGGAAAACACCCCACATCACCATGGGCCTGCATGTGGTGGGAAAGCGGAGCATGATTTCGTACAAATCCGGCAGCAAGAGGAAGTCTTTCTCACTCAACAGGAAGGTGAGAGCTCTGTCACCAAGCAGCAGCAGCAGCAGTTTCTTCAGCCTTGGACAGGCAGCAGCATGTCAACAGCCAAACCACAGCTTATGTTATGTGCTGCTGGAACTGCTCTCAGTGTCACTCTTCTCTACCTGATGAGGCTGGGGTGCCGAGACAAGAAAATGAAGAAATTAATTTCCACGGAGAAAAGTTTTCCTGCTGCCTTTATGCCAGAGACTACCCTTGGTTTTATGTAATACCACTCACCCAGCAGTCTCACATCACTTTCTTCAAGGATCGCCTACATGGTCGAGTTACTGCAGAGCTGCTACTTTAAGATAGCCATTTCTGAACAACCTGGTGCAAAAACAGGTTTATTCTGAAACAAGAAAACCTTATTCTGGTTGATCTTAATACTCTGTCAAAACGTACTTCTTCCCAAGACTGGATTAGGCTAAATCAGACCTGGTGGAAGAAGAGTGCCCACACACAGTAGGATCAGGAACAGCCTTCAAACTCACATCCTCTCTTAATTGGGGTTAACAGGCAACTATGGAGAGCTATCCCATTGCACAGAGGAAATAAATTAGAGTATATATCTAGGAGTCTGATACAAAGGCACAGCATGGGCCTCCCAAGCCCAACTGTTTTTAATAAGTATGCAATAATTGGGTGAAGATTGGTTTCATCTCTTGGTTGCATCTCTTATGCAATGTATATTGTTCCTTTCATTTTATTCTTATGTTGATTATTTTTGACACTGCTAACTCCCTTCTTAGAACAACTACATGTGTACAAACAGCTGATTCTCCATGACATAATACTTCCAATTTTCTCAAAACCACCTTGCTGTCAGATACCTGCAGCAAATCAGAGTCTATTCAAGCAAATCAGAGCTCATTGCATTTATGTCAGTCACTTGTTTTCAAGAATGCGGTGGATCTCTTGATCTCACAGTGTACACACTGTCCCTTCCTCCACCAGCAAAGCCACGAAAATTAACAGAACAAAAATAATGGTGACACTGAATAATTCAGTAATACACTCTGACAATATCTGCTAAGCTCCTGTCAACGCAGCCTACTTTGCTGTCACTGCAGTGTACAGTGGAACTGGCTTTACAGACCTACAGACTATTATTAGTGTGGTTTTTAGATACTTAACACCTTTTGCAAGAACAGGAATAGAACAATAAACTGAGATTTTTGTCATAATGGTGTTATAACTAGAAGGAAAAAACCCCAATCAAACAAGAGTACACTGATATTTTGTCATAGTTATAATCAAGTCAAGGTAAGAATAATCAGCTCTATTAGGTCAGCTTAGCCTTTGCTGCTTGGATTTCCGTCCATCTCCTCCTCTGCCCAGCTCACAACACTTCAGTGTGAGAGCACACTTGTGAGGCAACCAGGGAGTTACATAATTTATGACCCAAATAAAAAAATCCAGGCATGGCACAGAAGTGGATGGTTGAAGATACTTTGTCTAACGATTCAGCCATTCTTCTTTAGACAAGAGGGGAGAAGTAAATCGTAAAGCCGAGTCCTTGAGGTGAAGGAAAGACACAGAGCGGCTTTGTGTTAATATGAGTGGAGCTACTACTGCCGCACCTTAATGTGGAGGAGCAAAGCACTTCTTGGCTGCTTTATTCAAGCTTCAAAAATATTTTGGGTTTTGTATGCAGAATCTATTTAGCTCATGAAAGAGGAGAACAAGAGGGGGTTCAGTCTCATGCCTGGGCTTCGTACATATTGGATAAAAGACCAGAAGTAGCAGAAATATCTTTAACCTATATCAAGAAGTGAATAATCCGAGTTAACGGGTGAAAGGGAAAGTTAAACAAACTCAAAAAACTTTAAGTCGGCCAGAATCTTTTTGCAGTATTTCACCTCTAGAATAATTTATGTACAACTGTAATGGACCTGTTATCACTTGAAGACTTTGAATCAAGACCGAACAACTTCAAAAATATGAACTGCTGTAGATTAAACAGAGTTAAAGGTACTATGTTGAAGCTATTAAAACAGGGTATTTGGACTTCATTATATATAATCCTTTCTGATCTTAAAGTCTATGTCTAGTTGCACAAGCCTGAAGTAATGGGTCTTCCTGTTGTAATCTAGCTGTACTTTTAGTCCCTGGAATTTTTCCGTAATATGTAAATTCAAATGGAATATTAGTCTGATTAAAAAAAAATATGATTCAGACTGAGGCTTAAAAATGAAGTGTAATCCTTGATTTTACCTCTGCCCTTCTAGGTCCATGCTGTTCCCATATTTTTGTGCATATTTCTAGAAAAAATTGTCATAAAATATTTCTTCCCAAGTTACTTTAAAAGAAAAACCACATAGGGTCCTTCATGTTTGCTTTCTTCTCTTCTTTGCTTGCCCCCATAGTTGGCATTTTGTGCAGTGCTGATATGGTTATGGTCAAAGATGTTCTTTGAAGGACAACACATGGATACTGTATAGTTGCAGAATACATTTTATTTGTTGTAGACTGGGTGTCGTGGTTTCAGCTGGGACAGTGTTAATTTTCTTCCTAGTAGCTGCTGTGTTTTGGACTTAATATGAGAATAATGTTGGCAACACACATTGTTTTAGTTATTGTTAAGTAATGTTTATAGTAAGTCAGCAACTTTCTCAGTTTTCTGTAGAAGCCAAGAGGGGGCATAGACAAGTTGACCAAAGGAATACTCCATACCATAGACAATATGCTCAGTATATAAATGGGGGCTGGCCAGGGGGCAGGGATTCACAGTCACTGCTTGGGACAAGCTGGGCAATCAATCAGTGGGTGGTAAAAGCAATTACATTGCATCACTTCATTTTGTATATTCTTTTACCATTATTATTATTATTATTTCCTTCCATTACTGCTGTTTATTTCAACCCACAAGTTTTTTTCCTTTTTTTTTTTTCTCTCTTCTCCCTACCCTACTGGGGGTGGGGAGCGAATGAACTGCTGTGTGGTCCTGGTTGCTGGCTGGGGTTAAACCAGGACACTGGGCCATACACAAATCAGGAAAAAACGCAAGCCATTATGTTCTGGCTTTCCTTGCAGAGGAAGAGAGGGTGATAATTTCCATTCTCTTGGAAAACTGTTTGGGTCATCTTCAGGAGGGGAAGAATGAAATTTTGATTGTAATGGGCTGGAAGATGAACACTATTTCCCCTTTACTGCCAAACCAGTATTGGCTATGAAAAACTCCTAATATTTGACCTTGAGGAACCTCTTTAGGAGGCATTCTGGACATGAGGTCAACATGTAAATCCTTGAATATGGTGATGCCTCTAAACAGCTACCAAATGCTTTTGGTAAATCCCTGGCTGGAAAGCACTTATGTCTGAACAAAACTTGTTAAGAGGTTATGCACTACACACAAATAGCACGCACAACGGTTTTCAGTGCTACAATAGTGTGTTTTTCTTTAACTTCCGTAGGTGAGTTTACAGGGGGTTGTGGACACTCAAAGGATGACCATCCAGGAGATTCCAGCCATGGTCAACGGCTGCAGAAACAATGGGGCCAAAGGAAGCCTTCAGCACTCCCTGACCAACAAGAAGCTACCAACCCTACACATCAAGAGATAGTTTGACAGAACAGTCCCCTCAGTGCCAACGCTGTCTCCACACCTCACTTTTGTCACCTCAATGGCTTCAGTATAACTAGCTGCTGAGCCAAGGAACTGAGGCAATCAAATTTTCTGTTGTCTTTGTAGTTAGCTTCCCCAAGGGATTCTCAAGTCAGTGCTGTTACCAGAAGAAATGCTTGCCAAGGCTTGCTGACCATGCCTCTTGAGTAGGTCCTGGGAGTGCCTCTTCAGTTTTGCCAAGCCAGGTTAGCTCATGTCACCATCAAAATGCTATTAAACTAAACTGGCTGACTTGCTCATAGCTAAGCTTCCAACAAAGCAGTAGTAAAAACTATTGGAAATAGTACCATCACAAACTGCTGTGGTCATTCCCAAATCCCACTTGGCAATCAGACGGTAAGCCCTGAGGACAGAGACAAGACATCAGTAAGCGGTATCATCTGCATGGAAAAAAACTGCAAGATACATAAGGTGGGATTTACATATATACATAGGAGTTTGGAATAATATCTCAAAAGACTTTCTGACACTGTCTCACATGATATCCTAGTCTCCAAATTGGAGAGTCATGGATCTGATGAATGGCCCACTCGGTGGATAAGGAACTGGCTGGATGGCCACACTCAAAGGGTTGTGGTCAATGGTTCAACGTCCAAGTGGTGGCCAGTGATGAGTGGTGTCCCGCAAGGGTCAGTACTGGGACTAATACTATTTAACATCTTTGTTGGAGACATGGACAGTTGGATAGAGTGCACCGTCAGCAAGTTTGCTGATGACACCAAGCTCAGTGGCATGATCAACACACTGGAGGGAAGGGATGCCATCCAGAGGGACCTGGACAGGCTTGAGAGCTGGGCTAATGCAAATTGCATGAAGTTNTTTGTCAGGAAGTCTAGTGACAGGACAATGGGTAGTGGTTTTAAATTGGAAGAGGGGAGATTTAGATTGGAGATTAGGAAGAAATTATTTCCTGTGAGGGTGGTGAGACACTGGAACAGGTTCCCCAGAGAAGCTGTGGATGCCCCATCCCTGGAAGTGTTCAAGGCCAGGCTGGATGGGGCTTTGAGCATCCTGCTGTAGTGGGGGGTGTCCTTGCCCATGGTAGGGGGGTTGGAACTCAATGATCTTGAAGGTCCCTTCCAACTCTAACAATTCTCTGATGCCATGACTTAATTTGATTATAAGACATGGAATACAGTTTTCTGTGAATCCTTCAGAAGAAAAACTAAATCAGAAGTATAGCTTACTGACCCAGAAGAACTCAGTTCTTCGAACGCTTACTTGCGCAAGTGTCCCAGGTAAAGACAGCACTGGTTACCTTAAATGACTTCACATACAATTTGTATCAGCAATTCTTCTATGCTTTTGCAATCATGATTTTATCATGATAAGGTCAAGGCAATTGGAGACAGAAAAAATGTAAGTTTTAGTTAATTCTCTTTGGTTCTGAGCCTAGCTGACCTCATCTTCAGATGAAAGAAATTATGCCTGGTGGTCCATAAAACAAGTTGTTCCATGAAACGAGTCCTATTTGAAAGGAGAAAATCTGACACCCCCACAGAGAATTATTCATCCAAGTGGTAACACATTAGTGTAAATCATCTCTAGGAAGCCATTTACAAGACATAGGAGATAATGGTTTGGCTGCAGAACATTTCTGGAGGAGGAAAATATTGTGAGAGAAGTGGAGGAACATGAAATCCTATTGTTGAAATGTCTGATGGTCATGTACTTCAATGGGGTCCACATTCTTAATCTGCAACCTGTTACTTACAAACTACACAGAAGAATCCTTCACCAAAAACTGACTTGTAGGCAAGGCAGGTTGTACCCTACACAGTTGCTCTAATAATTAAAATGAAGACAGAATTAAATCCCAAACCTACTTATTTTAGGTTATGTTTCTACTACTTCAATCAACCTCAGTATCTAGAAAGAGGTTAAAATTAAACTAACAGTTTATATCCCTGCTTTGCCCAAGACACAATATCTATTCAGATAATCACTTTTTTAAAAAGCCATTCTTTTTTAAGCAAGAAGTATAAAAAAAAAAGGCTGAAGCACTACATTACCTTTCCCACTTTCCTAATAGCATCCCCTCAAAGCTTATGGGATAACGGTCTGTAATTTAGTAAAGAGGAGAAAGTTCTTCTGGCCCCTATGTGTAACTAGGTGCTTCTGCAAAAAAGATGCAATTTGATGACTACTTTTCTTTTTCTAAATAAAGCACACTGCACATTTACTTTTTCTTTGTAGCTTTAAGATACCTTTCACAGAAGTTATTTATTTCCTTGCAAAATACTATCTACAACAGAAAATATAAACCACCAGGTTTTCCTTTAATCCCTTTCAGCTATCGCACTATTTAATGCTACTGTAAAGTAGGTGTGAAAATTTCAGATGGGAAACACGAGTTAATTCAAATACCTCCACTCTTTTGCAGAAGAAAAATGTGATGGGGATTCAGAGGTTTGGTTTGGTGTGTTTTAGGGTTGTTTTTTTTTAAAGTTCATAAGAACTGTAACACCAGAAGACAGAGTAAATGCTCCGGCCTAAGATAAGGATCTTCTACTAGCTCCCCCTGGGGAAAGCATGCCTGAGGAGTCAGTATCATTTGCCAGTAGGACAGCGATCTTATTTCAGTGACCTTGTTCTATCAGCATCAGTGACAACTTACTATATATTAAATGCTTTGCCATTGTGTGTAAACCCTGTCAAGTGCTTTTTAAAATATCAAGTGCCCCTCCGCCAATTTAAAAGCTATTATTGTATAGATACTGTATTATAAACGTGTTAAGAAGTTATGTTATAAGCAGTTAATAATGCCTTTGCTACAGACTGAATCTGTAAGAGGTGACCGAGCAACAGGCTGTTACGGAATGCCTATTTGGGATAGATCAAACTTATTTTTCTAATGCAATTGGCCAGTATTTTATTTCAGAGAAGTGACAAGCTGTTGGCCTCAACAACTTTAGCACTGATGGTTCAAGAGCCAGTTAAGTCAGTAAATTTTGAGACTGGGAGAAGAAAGGCCATGGCAAGAGGAATACAGGCATTACGTACTTGATTATGCTTTGTATCCTCTTAAGATTATAACCAGGGTGGTGTGGAGATAGAGTGTTTAAAAGTCTTTTCTATTTACCCAACACATTCATAACTTCCCTTCTGGAAGTGGGTAGTCATTGTGGTACTAGAGGAATAACTGCAGAAATGCCATTCAGCATGAAGGGGCTCAGACCTACCTCCAAGAAGTTTCTCTACACGCATTCCAACACTTGCTTTACAGGAGGGTGTGATGATTTACACATTATTCTTAAGTGGAGGAAGTTTCAATGGCAGATTAGTAACATAAACTGACAAGCTATATGTGCCTGTCAACAATGCACAGCAGAACTGTTGTTGTCTTTGGACTATAACAATTGCCATGTAAAAAATACTCCATTTTTCTTTAAAAAAACCCCCACACTACCATCCGAAGTCAGGAAGAGACCGTAAGTAGGTATTGTGTAGATTTTCCACACTCAGCTGACTTTGACTGTTAACAGCTTTAAAAACACAAGAATAAAACCCCAAGCTGTGACTGTCTGAAGACAAACTGCATAATCCCCGCGCATTGGTGGTGGTGTTACTAATTCTGGTCTTGGTATCACAGCGTCAACATCCATCTGGTGCAACCGCTGTCTGCCGCTTCAGTCATTCTGTGGCTTTCTGTGGAAGTATGTGCAGATCTTCCTCATGGAAACTGAACTGGTTGCAGCCTAGGAAGACAAAAAGCCTCAAATCAACAAGAAATGTTTCTAGGTTAACAGTTCATATGCTGCAGGAGTCTTAAAGTCTCCCCTTGGTCATTGCTCCAGTTTGTTTATCTTTCCAAGTAAGACATTAAATGAAAGGTTCTTTACTATAATCTGTTTGTCTCTCAGATAAGAGGCTTACTACCTACCGGAAACACTGCCTAAAACCTTGGGTTGTCTTACTGACATAAAACAAACACTCTGGCTGCATTTTCAGCTTTCCTACAGCAGACAAAAGAGACGCAAATTTCCAAGATGTAGCAAATCAATAAATGCTGGTGGTATTCCATGCACCTCCTCAGGTTTTCAGTACAAGAGAGGAGAATCCCAAAACCTGAACTATTCTGTACTGGGCAGGAAAGGTAATTGTTCTACAGTAATCTCTCTTCAGGGCAATTCTTTCTGTCTTGTGTTTAAATGTGTACAGCAAAAAGCACAAGTAGTTGTAGGTATCCTATAACCAAGATTTCTCAGAGCAATGACCAATATAAAGAGATCAGCTGCTATGCATAATTTAAAGGCCAGTGGCTCACTCATTGCGTATCTGATAGCAGTGCTGGGAGAGGTGAGACTGGGTAAGAAATGAGATACAAAAATAAGCCTTAATAATAGCAACAACTTCTAGCATTGCATATTCAGTTGAGAGTATGAGTAAAATTTGATGATTGAGAATGTACCTCTAACATTTACTGAAATAAAACTCAGCGATGCTGTATGACTTGGAGTCCAGTTTCAGAGACAGTTAAGTTTGGTTTGGTTTAAAAAAAAAAAAGTAATTCTAATTTCTCAGTTTGCATGTTAAAGCCCATGCCCTCATGCCAACTTTTTTAGCTGCTTTATAAGCTTAACTTTCAGATCTCAGGATGAGCTCTGTGCCAGGCTTCTTGTACATCAAAAGCAGAATTATGTAGGTCAGATCCTGCCCTCTGACTCTCTAACAATTCCTTTGTTTTCTGCTAGTTTTCAGCTGAAGGAACTGAAGGTATTATTTAGCCCCATGGTTTTAACATGGGTAACAAATTCTTTTGCTACCCGGACTAGAATAGAATGTAGCTATTTCTTTCAATGCTAAAGTGGCTTTCCAGTAACATAAACAGGCAGATGTGACGGTGAACACACAAACAGTAAATCTGCCAGGAAAGGTGCTGTCATTATTGTGCTTCTCAGAGCAGAGCTGGATTTCAGATGACGGCTACATCCTTTGAACACCCAGCTGGGGACTCTAAGGATCTCTGAACTCCTGTGTGCCCTAAGTCCCTTTACAATGAAGGATACCACCATCCTAAAAATTCTGTTCCTGCATGGAGGGGATTAGTAGGTAACAGCACTAACGCATCTGGCTTATTAGGCCAGAAATCATCCTTTTTGTCCATAATCAAAGGGATTAGATAATTCTTTCAATGAGTGAGCAGGAGAGAACAAAGGAGGGGAGCAGGAGTAACAGGCAGCTAGGGGTAACTTCTTTCATGACCACTGCCACTGACCATCCTACTTACTGTTTTTGGTGAAATGGCTGCTGCCACAGCCTCTCGTCGTTTGCCACCAGGACTGCAAGACAGCAGGGGGCTGTTTGATGCGCTCTGGCCGCCAGCTCTGCCAGTCCGTAGCTTCTCTCCCAGAGCAGACAACCAATTCTTTCTCTCAGGCGAACTATTCTCTTTATCTACTACCTGAGTGTCTTTCCCACATGGAGATCTAAAATGATGGTGGGAAGTTTGAACACCTGATGGATTAACGTGGTTTCCAGGAAAGGAAGGTTCTTTTGGGCTGCGGCTGGAGGCTTCACAGTCGTTATCCAAGTCAGCCCGGCTGAGAGAGCCTTCATCACAAGCTTTTTGGTCTGCAGCCAAGTGACATAAATTCAGCTTGGATTTCTTAGCAGCATGGTCCAGTTCAGTCACACAGCTACAGGCCTGCAGACACTTCTGCCCTGCATCATCTTCCTTGCTGCAGTCAAGCCTTCTCTTGGCACGCTTTTCAAACTGTGAATGTGGGGCTTTAGGAGGGCAAGGGGCTTCCAAGAGACCTTGGGTGACTTCTGCCAGGGCTTTTCTAGGAGATGGAGCAGATGGAGCCTTTTTCCCCACTTCTGGAGGAGTCCTTGTAACCCAATGTTTAATGGACATTTTGGAGGATGGGATCGGTTTGGGAGAAGCGCATGGGCTGGTTCCACTTTGCTTGGCTGGGGTGCAGGCTGCGGCCATCTGGGTTTTGAGAGCGCCTGTGGGAGTTTTGGTAGGCAGGGGAAGTTCTCCAGAATAAACGGGAGCACAGACAGCTGGCTGTGGAGAGGAAACGCATGGGCTGCCCACTGTGAAGGCCTTGGCAGGAGTACTCTGTGGGCTGGCTGGCAGTCCTGATACGGGAGAAACAAGTACGTTGATGAGGAACATGGAACAGCAGATTAAAGACAACCCCTTTTATAAACACCCCTTCCAACTAGGGGACAAATTCAGTGCTGACTCCATTTCTCAGACATACCCTTTTGACTTAAGAGGTTGCATATATCCCTCTAATTTTGGTTAACTGATACAATTCCTATGTAAAATCCTTTTTTATATTGATGAGTATAATACAGTATATTTGTGTAATGTCTGACATCAACCTCTTCTGCAATGAGCACTCCTACCTGAGCTACAGCCAAGGGGTAGACAAAACAGATCTTCAATCTTCTGAGTTTATCTAGCCCTGCTGGAAGCCTTGCAGTGGCTTGGTCCAAACAGCTCTGGACCGAGATGCTGCCTGAAAACAAGCCTAGTCCCCACCTGCACTCCCATCTTTAATGGCTACATAACTGAGTGGAGGAGCAAAGGCACTTTAAGCAGGCCCCACAGTTAATTACAATACCAAGGAAGCCGTACTCTATAATGCCCTACCATATGAATAATGCTTCTAGTCAGGTGCTAATAGTTGCATATTTTAAAGATCAAAAGAAAAAAAAAAGTGAGAACAGGAAAGAATATTTTCTGCAACACTGCATTACAGTGAAGATGGTAGTTATGTACCACACCCAGGGACATGTGAGAAATTCTTCACATCCTGAATGACGACTTACATTTCCAAACAGAAAGTCTGTCACAGTAGTAAGTTATTTCTTTAAAACAAATGTTTCCCAAACAGGTACTTGACAGTGGCTTTTGAGCTCAGTAGATGTAACAGCCCCTACTTTTACAAAAGAGGTTCTGAATACCCAGCTTCTTAAAGCAGTAGTCACATGTAGGGTCATAAGGACCTCACTAGTAACAGTAGGAATGATCCATAACAAAGATCTCACAGGAATATTAGACAGGGTTTTTAAATTTTATTTTTTTTTTTTTTTTAATTTCTGGCACCCTCCAGCAGAGAACACATTTGTGGGTTTGTTAAGATGTCTACTTTCTCATTCATCTAACTGGGGGCAATGCAATTAAATAAGATAGCACCTTAGTTACACTATGCCTTTCCACTGAGCACAAGACCTCTAAACATTTTTCTGTATACCAGGGGTTTAATCTGAACTCCTAATTCTCACCATAAGCACTGTACTATAGAATGCTTCGTTAGAACAATGAGAAGTCTAGTGTGAATAACTTGCCATTTTCTTTAGGACACTGGGCTGTCTCACAAATAACATGCCAAGTGAACACCTACACAACTCTTTGATTAAATACCATACTAAGGGTCTTTCAATCCTTCCTTTTACCGCATTTTCTAGTATCCAAACACAAGTATGTGTGAATCAGAGCAAAATTAAATAGGATCTCATATTAACAGATCCCACTACAAATCACTCTAACATACAAAACAGACTTAAAGGCTCCTTTCCTGATAAAATACACTACTTCATAACAACTTGCTTCAATCTGGACTAAGAAAAAGTAACTGCCAAGACTGGTTCTCCTAATCATTACTTTAATGAGTACTTACAAGACAATAATATCTCAGCTGGAGAATTAGCTGCACTTAAAAAAGCTAAGCTCCTAGAGGTAGAAGAGAAGTAGCAAGCTCAGCCATTTTTGATCACTAATGATCATCTACAGACTCACACAGCAGAAACACTGCGTGACTAGCTGGGTATGAGTGCTCTCCATCCTAATCCAATTTGAAAGTTACACTATGGGAAGTAATGCTATCCTGAGAGTTGGATCAGTGTCATGGCAAAAAGCAAACTCAAACTTGCAAAACATGCCCAAACTTGAGGCTTTTTTATAAGACTCCATATACTATTCAGTCTTCTACTAAGTCCGTTCCAAGCTGTTTCCACTTATGCCACCATTCCATGTAGTACAATACTGTAAATACCTGCAGTCAACCTACATAACACCTAGGCAAGTTATTTCAGATGTTTCCTACCTTTTCTGCTACAAATCTTCTAGAGTGATATTATCAGCCTCCAGATTTAAGAGTCACAAACTGCCTGTGCACATGCCTGCTCCAGAAATTTGGTACACAAAACCATAGAGAAAGTAGTGCAGCTAAGGGAAACCACTCAAATAATTTCCAAAGAAAAGGAAACTGTGCTTGCTACACTTGATGATATAGGTCAACAGTCAATACACAATCTCAGTCTCACAATTTGTTCCACATAAATGGGTGGGGAACTACCTAGATCTCATCCCAGCAGGTCTGAAATAGTACTTAGCTTGCCAGCTCTCAATCAGACTCTGCAGATAACTCCTATATTCTAACAGCACGTGCTTTGTGTTCAAGAGCCAAGGTCAGCAGGAAGCCTGCTGTTGTGTTTGCAGTGTCTGTGTACTTCCTCTTCCCTCCTGTGTTACTTGAATGCAGCAAAGACAAGTAGAAATAAGTGGGGTTTTTTTGAGTATAATTGCCAAAGCTGACTGGTAAAGTTTTAATACACAAGCTACCTTAGGTTTCAGGGTTCTGGACTAGACCCATGCCTACTTCTCTTTTGCTGAATGCAATACACAAAGTGATTTTTGAGCCCTCTCTGAAGCAGAGTGTGTGCACACACAAACCATTTACTAGCTACGGAGCAGACCTGGCACTCTCCCTGCTATTGTTCTGCAAACTTCCTGCAAGACTATTGCTCACTGGCAAAAGGTTGGAGGTAATGTTATCCCATTAATGGGATCTGGAGACCTTCAGCCTTTATTTGTGTTAGCCAAGGTGAAATTCATTTGGTGGGGTGGCTAGAAAAGATAGGTAGAACACAGGAAAGTCCCACCAACCGCTGCTGGGAAGCTATTGTATTTTTAGTTTCAGAGCTACTCTACATACAGTGAAGNGGGGGGGGGAAGAGTTATCCTCCTTTCACCTACTCTACTGTATCAAAACACAAGTTTCAGACAAGTCAAAGTAGTGCTATGATCCAGGGCTCCTTTCTTCTGGTCTAGGGCACTGTCCAGTGAGTAGCTTCTCTACAGAGCCCAGATCTGCTTGTTGACTGCAGGAGCCTGCTGCAGACTGTCTGATCACCTAAGCTTGGTAGAAAGGTATTGCACTTGTTGCTAGCCTTAACATGTGAATAGATGAACGCCACTGATTAATTCTGGAACATTACAATCCCATCATGATTGTCTACATGCACTTCTGAAATACTTTTACTATGTGGCGTTTGTCTGTATAGACAGACAGTACCACTGCATGAAACTGAAGAAAGAGATGTAACATATTGATAGCGCAGCAAAGAAATATGTGCAGAATTCAGCTGTGGGCAGGAGGAAACATTTCAGAGTTCCAAGGATGTCCATCTGCCATCAGCCCTTTACTGGCTAAACTAGAAAACTAAAAAGCATATGATCTTACCACTCTTAGTTATTATTTGATATAACAAAAAAGTGTAATTTGTTGCCACAGTGCATGCACGCACGACATCTCCTTTGGCTGTTTGGGTATTGAACCCTGCTGATATCCACAGAAGATCTGGCTGCCCAACAAGCTATATTAATAAATATTTGCTTTGCAGTCTGGTCCTATAGACTTTGGCAAACTTGTAAGGTATTTCAGCCAGCTTGTCTTGTCGGTGGCAGAAATATTTACAAGAAGTATTTGTCTGGCTATATGAAGCACTGCCTAATATGAAAAAAATAGAAGACTAACAAGACAAGCCAAAGGCTTTTGTTGGTACAGAGAACAGCCAAAATTCAGAAGCAGAGCATGGAATCTCAGCTCAGGGGCCTTACGTGCTGCATGCTGCTCTTCTGGCTTCTTCTGAGTGACCCAGCCCACCAAGGTGGCTTTGCTGAATGCTGATTTCTCCTCCTCAGAACGACGTTGTAGGCGCCAAATCCTCACAGTGTTGTCATCAGAGCACGTGGCAATCTACAATATAAATTAGTCTCTTGGAGTAACTAGGTCTTATCACCTGGCCAAGTGAACTATAACAGCCCCACCCGACACACCATGCCAATATGAATGAGGCTGAAACCCGGATGAGACGGTACAAGATTTGCCCATAAAACAAACAAAACAACCCAGCTCTGTTTCATTACTGTAGCAGACAGCAGTATTTGCTTTAAAGCAGGCAAGGGTGCCGCCTTCAAGTGTTTCAGTCACCAGCAATGCTTTGCCTTGCATAGCTCTGTGACAGGTGGCAGTCTGCTCAGGAAGGGTCAGGGCGTATTTGGAGGTTTGAACCACTTGGTAGACGAAAGAGGCCATGCTGCTTTTTGCACCTGCATCCTGGGTCTGTCTCTGTTACTTGGGACTTTTTCTGCTCGGGGACAAACATTTGCAACGCACCGAGAAGGTGACATTGGAAGGCTGTTGCACTAGCCTTAAGCGCTATCTCTTCAGAGTCAGATGTCAGCAGTATCTGGCAGAGAAACCAACTCTGTTGGAAACACTGGAATAGATTCCTGCTGCCACATCACGCGCTCCAAAAGGATCTGCGGAATCTCATATGAAGAAGCAGTGGAACCCACCTACCCCACATTTTATGGCTCTCTTCAGGCAGATTAGGTGATGACTCACATGGGAATCAGCAGCAAGAAGAAGGAAATGCTGTAGCCAAAGTTCATAGTAATCTGGGTGGAAAAGTGCCTCTACTCTGACATCTGTGACATAAATATTCTCCCTACAGAAAGCAACTTTGCCTCTCAAATCACTCCAGGCAGCTTCCTGACCTGTCTTAGCACCACATTTTCTACTTTTCTTCATGCTTCAGCATCTGTGCAATGACTGAGTATTTCTTATCTGTGTCAGTAATGGTTTTAAAAACTTTTAAAATTAGTCTATATTTCCAACAAAATATGATCAGGATGCTGGGCTATCTCCAGATCACAGATTTGATCTAAAATGTTAATTCTCATATTTTTGTGCGTCTTTCTTACATGACTAAAACAATTTTTCCTCTTTGCCTGAAAGACTTCCACCCTTCCACACCGTAAAGTTTTACCGAATAGCTTATGCTATAGTGTTTTGTAAGGAAAGTGGCTGACACTCTTAATATTGTGGGGTGAAAGAAACTGGCTATTATTAGGACATTGTCTAGAATTTTTCAGGGTTTTCTCATTTTGAGCTAGGCCAACCGTTTGAAGCAGTCACCTATTGCAGTTCTCTTCCTTTTAGTGATACCTGGCACATAATTACTGACCCAATTTCACTGTATATTTTTGGGTGCACATACAAATGTCATATAAACAGCTCAGATTTTGAAAAAAAAAAAGGTCACAATGAAAAGATTCCACATGTAATTTAAAGGACACTCAAAACTTCCTGCAGCTCTGTACAAGACTAGCAGATGCATCAATGGTCAGAGAGGTAAGAAAGCTGCAAGTATGGAACCACAAAACAAGCTTTGGGCTTATGAAAGCCCTGATTAAATGGTTTCATGGTTTTGTCTCTACAGGTAGTGTCACAGGGTCTTGCTAGGAGGGGTTCATTTGCAAATTCCTAGGTCTTATCAAAAAGCCTAAATTATTTCAAGTTAACAAAAAAGTTCTGATATGTTATACTCATGTGACTAGGTTTGGTTTACTGCCCCCCCCAAATAAACATTTTCAGAAATCATTGACTAAAGATTCTCACCCAAATAAACAAATACTGATCCAGTTTTGAAAAGCAGATGTTGCCACATCACATTTATTGTTTCAGGGGTAAGATAATTTTCCAGAAAACAAACCTTAGTGAAGTCCGAAGGACACCAAGCAATGGAGGTAACTTCTTGAGAGTGACCAACGAGTATCCGTGGAGGAAGGCTGGGCTCAGAAACCTTAAAAATTCCATAAATAAAACAAGTATACAATCAGAAGCCCTGCAGCCTAATATACATCACTAAGAAAAGACCCCATAGCCCACCTGTGAAGCATGTGAATACTTTCCATCTTTCTTATATGACACAGGTAAATCAAATGCTCTTAGTCTAGTCATGAGGCAACAACTGATGGAGCCCTGAGAAGCAGCTGGTCAGCACTGAGATGTACTGACTTGCCTGGAAACACTTGTTCAATTCCTGCTACACACAGGTTTTCTGCCTTCAGAGTTGTCAGCCCAAAACATGACACAAGCATTTTATTATATTAAGTACCTCGACCTGTTCTAGGTAAGATGCTTGAAAGTTTGGGAAGCTCATACTTTGAATCAAGATAGGCAAGTGTATTCTGCTGCAAGTGTCCCAGTCACAGGTCAGTGGTTCATTAAAAAAACAGATTTTGAACCAACAAAATCCTATAGGTTAACCCCTTCACTGGCTTCTGAACCAGCACTTGTGTGCCTGCACCCCCTCCAATCAACCAGCTGGACCTGGTTGAGGGTCCAAAAGCTGGACCATCTTAAGAATTCACAAAAAAAGTTCCCTAAATCACTCATGCTCATTAAACTTATCTCTGTTTCTCTCACAGCCCTCATGAAAGTCCTTCTCCTGTTCTACAGTGTTACTACTAATCTTCAGTTGCAGCTGATGTAAATGACAGATAGAGCTGAAGCTAGCATTAAGTGGCCCAAGGAAGAAAATATACACGCATACATACACACAGACATTAAATCCAAGTTTTGCATGCTTTCAGCAGGCAATCTTTTCTGGAGCTATGAGTCACCATTGTTGATGTGACATCATAAGGGGGCTTTATCAAGGGAATTTGCATAAATGACTAAGTGAATGAACAGGTCCTTCTTTGTGTGAGAAAAGGAGCAGACATTACATATGGATTTCAAAGGAAGGTGAAAGACACCAAGGAAGGCTTCTGACTTACACACAAGTTTTTCTTTTGTGGATCACCTCCTACAACAGCCTGCACAACTGCAATTGAATATCCATCTTCAGACCTTAAAGTTGTTCTGATACAAACAGGTTCATCTTAACAGGCCATTTTTTTTCCTGACATAGCAGAGGCAATCACTTGACCAAATATCCACCGAAGGCCTTGGTCAGAGTATTCCCTTCTCTGCCAAAACATGCAATACCATGGAAACTAAGTCCCTATTTAGGGAATAAACAACAGGCGATCTTGGTGCAGAGAACACCTTTGCTTAAGTTTAGTAACAGTCTTGCTATACACACAAAACAGACACAACAGTAGCACAGTAGCCACTGACTGCTGAAAGGAAAGCAGAGAAAGAATTGTCCTTGCTAGGACAAAATGGTTTTACGCTATACTAGTGTAAATTAAACCAACCACACCCAATTTATATTACTGTGAACTAAAGGAGGATGCACAGTTATAGCTGCGTCCACTCTGGCAGAAGACAGCCAGCCAGTCTGCACACATTGTCAGGATTAGCCACAGCACAGGCTGCTTTTTGCCTAATTTGACAGGATGTTGGTGGGGAAGTTGGAGCTATTGTGGAAAGGTTAAAAAGAGAAACCTAGGAAATGAGACTGACTTACTCTGCTCACTGAAACAGCTGTTTTATCCATCTTTGAGATTCAGTGTACAATGGTGTATATAGTTTTGAGCACCATGATACAGAAGCACTTAAATTCCAGTGTTGGGACAGACCAAAGGGTAACTTACTATGGTCACCTTGGAGTGATCCATACCAAAGGAATCAAAGGACAATGGAAGTATATACCTGTACAGAATATTTTTTTATTGCCAGGAAGGTATCTCAGCTAGGGACCTCTCTGCTTTCTAGCTTAAATAATCTTAGAGTTGTTCAACAGTCAGTTCATTAATCAAATGGATTACTAATTAAAAAACCCCCAAAACCAACACAATAAAGCAAGCGTTCATTGCCTGGAACTGATCTATATAAGGAGACAGACTGAAACAGCATCCTCATCAGCACTAAGTTCTAGCCAGTGTCCCTTGGGAACTGCTGTCCCAAACACAATTTAGCAGTGCTGCAAAAGTTTCTCAAAGAAATAATTTGTGTGGAGAAGGTCTTGCTCTGCCTTTTATTCCTCTTTAAATACAGAAAGCTAGCACTCTTCATTAAGTTCTGTCCAACATTGCCTGTTAATTGCTCATGCAGTATCTAACTATGTTTATTTCACAGCGTACTAAGTCCTCATCCCAGGAAAGATACACATGGTTCAGAGTCAGTAAAATCTGTCAACATTTAAAACAAGATAAGAAGCCTCTGGATATATCAGATCTCAAAAGAGACAGTTTTGCTGGAAGTTGCACTTTCTAATGTGACTATGGAATTAAAAGTAATCATCTGATCATTTATTTAAGAAATATGCAATATGATCTGTCACTCAGTTATGATAACAGAAGCCTTCTGTACACAAATGCATTTTAAATGTGCTCAAATCCTTAATCTTTGAGATGTAATGACATCCTTGAATGCTCTCAACCCAGTCCCAGCCTGTGTTCCAAGAAAGTATCAGAACACACGAATGCAAGATGTGCTACTCAAGTTTGCACAGGTGTTTTTGCTGAACTCACACAGAACATAAGGAGGGTTGAAATTACACCACTTGGCACGGGAGCAGACATGCTACTGCACTCCTGCTACTACTGAGTAAGCAGCCTAGGTGCTTACAAGTGTTCTCAAATCAAAGGGACTGCATGCTCAAACCACAACCTCAGCAGGCTCTGCTCTAAAAGGTTTGTATTTTACTTTTAAACTCATTGTGAAAGGGGTAAACAAGTCAGCATTCCCTGAAAATTACCCCAAACCTGAAACAGACACCTGTGGTTTCTGTCTATTCTACTTCAACAAGAGGTCTACTCTGTTCCCATATGGCTGTCAAATATGAAGAAGAGAACTTGAAGCACGCCTTATTCTGAGGTCCCTGTTATTAACTTGGTAACATTTGCATTTCCTACACGTCAGTGCAAGATGCCAAGTGACGAAGCCTCTCAGCTGTCAGACAGTGCTTTGGAATTTTGCTGAAGGCTCTGGCTGAGCCCTTGCTGTAATACAAAGGCTTTAACTACTCTAAATTAAGCATGAGAAAAAGCTATGTCTGAAGCAAGAACTGGAAACGGGAGGTGGGGGGAAAGAGTGCCATTTAAAACAAATTGTTAGCTTTCTGCTAACGTGCTCCACTGCTAAATACGAACAGAGAACTGTCTGTCTACTTGTCATAGGCTGGCTGAATCAACAGGACTGCAAGAGGATTTTAATGCTCATTAAAACCAGATTAAGATCAGCAACTTGCAATAAGCAGCAGTGATGAGAGACATATTGATGGCAGGAGGTTAACTCCGTTTTACATTAAACAGTTACAACTAGCCTTGACAGCAACAACCACACTCTGGGCACAACATGACAGGAGCTAACCCATGGCTGCTCTGAGTAGGAGTGGGAGGCAGGGAGTGTCCTAAGTGAACAGGAAAAGCAAAGGCAACAAAAATCAGCTCCTGGGCTGCATGCCTGAGTCTCTCCCAGTCACCTCACCTTCCAGATATACGCGTTGCAGTCACTGGAGCCACTGACCAGGAACTGGTCATCGGGGCTGGTGCTGGATTTGACATAAAAGGTTGAATTCTGGTGCCCACTGAAAACGGCCACTGCGAAGAGAAAAGAAAAACAAAAAAGAAATTAAGAGCCCGAGTCAATGCACAGTCAGTTGCGCAAGGAGGGCTGATCCTACAGGCTTTTCCTGCCTTGCCACGTATCCTCTGGAGAAAGGGGTTGCACTGCTCCCTTGCTCTGGGGCTCCCGCTTGGAAGCTTTTATTATTCAACTGGAGTCCTTCAGGCTTCCCAAACGAAGCAACAACTCTCTCCACAGCATGAGGAAGCGGAGGCAGCTTCATTGAAAGCTTTAGCTTGATCCGTATCACAAGCAGGTTGAGACATCACCTGGGCTGCCCCACTAAGGTTCCTTGTCTCTTCCTCCCTCAGCCACCATCACCAGACACACCACATGAGCAAGGGCAGTCACGCAGAAAACAGTGAGGGCCTCCTTCCACCCAGGTGGCACCAAAGGCACTTGCTGCTCCTTCCTCCTCCTGCCAGTATCTGCATTTCATCAACAAAACTTCCATTGTGTCAGTCACCCTCGCCAGCTGCCTGTATTTAAAGCCTCAGTAGTGTTTGCTACAGCCTTGAAACCATTGCCTCGAAAGGCTGCTGTGTCTCCTATTGTGAGGGCCCAAATAACTGGCCGCTGGCACAAGACCCAAGAGTGGATCTAGAGCACTTGGCCACACCATGTCCTGTCCTCTTGTCAGGGCAGAAAGGGCTAGTTTCCTGACATAGAGGGAAACCCCCTCTTCCAGTCCCATTTTAATAGTGCTTTTGGTGAAGGAGGTGATCCATAGACATGTGGCTGCCTTTGGTGGTCTTTGAAAAGTTGTGAGATCCTAAAATATCCCTTAATTTTTTACCCCCAGTGCAGCATTTACCAGGCAGCAAGTCATAGAATAGTTAGAGCTGGAAGGGACCTTCAAGATCATTGCGTTCCAAACCATAGGCAGGGACACCTCTCACTACAGCAGGTTGCTCAAAGCCCCATCCAGCCTGGCCTTAAACACTTCCAGGGACGGGGCATCCACAGCTTCTCTGGGGAACCTGTTCCAGTGCCTCACCACCCTCACATGAAAGAATTTCTTCCTAACATCTAATCTAAATCTCCCTTCTTCCAATTTAAAACCACTACCCCATGTCCTATCACTAGACTTCCTGACAAAGAGTCCCTCTCCAGCTCTCCTGTTGGAAGTCCCTTCCTAAGCCAGCCCTGCCAGCAAGCCCCCTTAGTGAGGATTTCCTCACGTCCCCCTGCAAACTGCAGCTGCCTCCATACTGGGTAAGAGCAGCGGCTGGGAGCCGGCCAGCGATGGAGGAGAGCAGCAGCGACCCGCAGGCAGGCGCTGCCCTCTGCGGGAGCAGCTGCACACCAAGAAGCCACAATGTATTCCACCAGGCCAGAGGAACAGAGATTGCTGGCCGGGCTTTATCAGCTGTGTGCATAAGGCAAGAGCTCCATGAAGAGGCTGAGATGGGGACGCCCTCTGCTTCAGAGAGGGCCCAACTCCTGCCTGGGGACAGGCTGGGGAACGTATTTCCAGAGCTCAGCGGTGGCTCCCAGGGTTAACCTCAACAACTGACCTATTAATATTTACTACTTGTACCGCTTCTCCGCTCTGGAAGCGTTCCCACCCACCAGACGGCCTTCCTGAAGAGCAGACAGAAGGACACATTGTGCATTTAATTTCAATTAACTAAGAGACTGAGAAAAGGCCATGGAAACTAAATCATGTGTCTGGCTGGAATGCATCTAACAAGTTTTGCTGCTTTCCGAGAGGCAGCCACTGGCCCGCGACAAAGCAGCTTAGGGCAGCAAAGGCTGCGGGCCATCTTGTCAACGTAAAGGTCACAGGCACAGAGTTGAAGGAATCTAAAAAGCTGATGCAACTGATGCACCTCCCAGACATGCTGGGGATGCCTCCTCCCAGAAGTTAAATTTAAAAGACACTTTAAAATATCTGAATACAGCACGTCAGGTGATCACTTTACAAGGATTCATTGCTAAGATTTTGAAAAAAATCAGTGACTGCCCAGCAAGATCCAAATTTGCTTCAGGTGGGCAGCAGCTGGACACTAGCCATTCCTCACCAGATAACTAGAGGCAACATGCAGACTACTCTTTGTCTCTGTTTGGATGAACCAGTATCTGCACTTATGTAAGTTTTCGTGCTATTAATTTTATGTGGTTGGCTTAACACAAAATATGAATAACCCTTGTAACAGGTAGCCTGAGACATAAAAGCATGGAATAGGTTTCCTAAGCATTCAAGCTGGTGTCTGTCTCCCTAATTCCTAGGGAAAAACTTGTCTTTATATGCCCTGTAACATCTATTTTCTTCAGCTGTTTCCACAGTTATGCTTACCTGGAGTGGTCCTTGAACTTGTCATATTGAACATGTAGATACAGTCATCAGTGCAATTAGCAAACAGACTAGCACCAGTGGAATCCAAAACCAGGCTAGAATATCCTATAGAAAAAGAGAGAAGTTCTTCATAAGAAATAACTGCCCAACTGTTTTGGAAAACAGGCAAAGACATGCCTAAAGAGGGAAATTTGGAAAGGATCTCTATCATGCATGAGATTGTCATTGGAAAGTTTATTTATTTGGCAAAGGAAGTTTTCTAGAATAACATCTACATTTCCTCAGGAGGACTCAGGGTGATAGAGAGGAATCTCTCCTTCACAGCAGGTGAGTGATTTATTTGATAGTTTCAAATGGGTAACAGGATTAACCAATTGTAAAAGCAGAAATTAAAAATAAATAGAAGCCATTATGCTTTGGCAGAATAAGACATCTTCTGATTTGCTAGTGGTTTAGATTGAAGAAAAATCTTTCCCTACAGAAAATTATTTCATAACCAGCTTCTAGAGGATTTCTCTCATGTTCTTGGGAATGACATTGACCATTACTACATCAAGACAATTAATTATACAAGTCATCAGGAATTACTGTGTGGCATCAGAGCATTGTAAGGCATTAAGATACAAAGAAGCACAGAGCAATACAAACAACACCACTATTGTTTCTGATAACAAACAACCTCAAGTATTGCTTGTCTCTGGAAGGTTATAATGTGAAAACCCAGTGCAGTTTGTTGCCTTTGCAAGAAAAAATGCAAAGAAACAGTTCAATCTGTTTTCTACTCATACATCAAAATGCCTAGCTAAATTCTACCTCAACAGTTCTAATATTGCCACATCTCCATTTCTGAAAACGCACTGCTGAAGCTGATGCAAGTTTTTATTATTCGTGCAATGACACAAAGGTGGGGCACTACAACTTGAAAATTTGGTATCGTCAATCAAAGCACCCTGCTGAGCTTGTCAGTCTGACAAACTATTGACTAAAAAAATTAAAAGGTGAACTGTCAGTACTTCTCAAATTCACTTTGCCCTTTCGCTAATACAAGCGCCAGTAACGTACCAAGTTTGCGAGTACTGGTCCCAGGGTAGCAAAAAGACCTGAAAGGCACAGGGTCCTGTCGGTAAGCAGTATAGTTCTTGCGCAAGTCCCATACTTTGATCACACTGAAATAGAAAAGCACAAATGTCTTCAAAATTTCTTTTGCAGTGCTGATAGGGCCTTTTAAGAGCACAGGAAGACAGGTTGCTCATTACTGAGGAAAGTCTAGTGCCAAGGAGCAGAAATAGAGGAGACCAGAGACATGCTGAAAGCAAAACAATTGCTCTGCTGGGTATGGATGAAGAAGCAGCAGTTTTCTGTAACTAACAAAAGATACACCGAGAGCCTGGAAGTCAGCTTTCTTGAACTACTAAATGCAAATACAAGGATGCCTTTATACTCCTGATGTATAGTTTTAAAAATGAAGCCCTTGAAGACTTTTCTTGCTATCCAGGAGCAAGCCGCTCTCACTTTCATAGGCAGGAGAGTCAATCTTATCTGCCTCAGAAAGCCTCTGACCACATGGAACCTGCTGAGGAATACAGTCTTGAGAGGGTAATCTCCATACTAATCAATGAGACAGTTTGCTCAAGCTCCAAGATGCTGCAATGAACCTGGCACCTGAAAGAATGCACCTCTTGTAACTCAAGGCAACATTTTCTCAAGCACGCCTACACATATCCAGGCACCAACCACCCACTTGCATCCCAAAACAGCTCACTGTCTAACAATAGTCTGCTTGTGTGTGGTTCCATAGGTCCATGAGAATAGAAATGACAAAAACTGCTCTTGTTCTGCCCCATACCCAAGACCCTTAAATGAGCATTTACCACGTAAACTCAATTTTTCCCAGGGCTGCAATCTTCAGTAAGGAATAAAACCAGCATTCAGCTTTGCCAATGCAAGCTGGCAGCATAGCTCTGCTGATTCTGCCTAACAGTAACTCTAGCCTTGAGGGCCACTAAGTGATCTTAGGAAAAAAAAAATAAATCTCCCAATATTTTTGTGCCACAAAGAACACACAGAAGAGTCAGAAAAGTGGGCATCCTCCCTCCTTACCCATCAACAGCTCCTGCAGAGATAAGAGTATGCTCATCCTGAAGCAGCACCACAGTTACACTCTGCTGGAAATCCTTAAAAAAACGGAAAAGAAAAAAAAAACAAAAAGAACGAAAATAACTTTATTTTCTTCCAACATCAGCAAGATCTTACTGCTTAGTTCAAGGCCAAGTGAACACCAAGAAAACCTCCTCCTACCCAGGCAGTAGGACCCGGAAATACCAGATGCCATTGAGGACACAACAATCCTTTGAGCACTCCCACCAGTGTAATTGCCACTGAGTGGAAAGTGTTTGGGAAGCAGTCTGAGATTTCATCTTTCAGGTCAGAGATAAGAGAGCTACTTTCATCACAAGGTCTAATAAATTAAGTAAAACCAGGTTTTAATCCAGTAAAGCAGTAATTTGTGTAGTAAAATTGGGGGGCAGGGGAGGAGAAAGAAATAAGAAATAAAAATACAATCCTCCCCTATCTCCCCCCTCAAAAAAGGAATGCTGGTCTCTCCTTTCCTCTCTGGAAAAAAAATACATATATTTTCACATGGTGTTTGCACAAAGACGGCTTTGATAGCACATGGGCTAGACAACTAAACAATGTCTAAAATTAGCCATAGCAAGTGACCATGACACAAAAACCTATCTCTGCAAAGATAAATGGAAGTATTTACCACATTCAGGCCAAATCTTTCTAACAATATTTACTTAAAAAGTCTTCTATGCATAGCATTTGTCCTCAGGACAGAGGCCAATATTTCTTTTGTTCCCCAGATACCTACCACCAAGGGAGCAAGTCCTCTTAGGTTCTGCCTTTTCTTCTTTGGTTTGGAAGGAGTCTGCTTGTCAACCACATTGTGTGCTCCACTGATTTGATTCACCTGCCTATAAAATCCATCTGAAAGATATCAAAGACATCTCAATTAATAATTTCTATGCAATTTTGCTGTCACTTTAATGAAGCAGGCATCAGCTTGGAATAAGTCCTAAAAAGTGGCTGAGACTAACCTTTAAAATCTTGAACATATTCTGAAACCAAAAATTGTTAGTGACATATGAAACCAACGAGAGGAACACAATAGAAAACAGGAGCACGTATTGCAAAAAATTACAGAGGTCAATGTAGTGTGGGCATTAAAACCAAAACTGGTGCAGGCAGGCTGCCTTTGGAAACAAATACCCCATAGTCTGGTCTTCAGTATGCATCCCAGTGTGGAGCATTCAATCCATCTCATGCCGAGCAGAACTGCACTCACAACAAGGTTTCTAGTGCTTTTCCACTCTACTTTATAATTTTCTGTTTAGATTTTTGTCTGGTGTGTCTCACTTTATGAAACTTATTGCTTTACTAGAGTAAAGCGGCTTCTCTAGGTTTTTTCCTACACCTTCTACTTCAGCCATGTGAAGCCCTCCCTTTCCCCCTACTTGCCAGTTTGAAGAGCCAGGGAACCTGGGACTGATGGCAGAGCAAAATGTGTTCTGGCAGCACACGCCAGCAAACTGCTGGGATAGAAGAGGGAACTGGGAAGAGACATAAGGCCATGACCTGACTTGGGAGGGAAAAGCTCTGGCAAAGAAAAAGAGAGTAGAATGAGCTCACTCTCCATTTAGTAGGTCTTCCCACAATACATTCAGTTGCTCCCAGCACTGAGAAGCTCCTTTGCCCCTGTACTTTCTGCTTTTCTTCCTATTCTGACAGGAGCCTTCACAGCTTTGCTTCATCCCTCCCTCTGGATGGCTCTGATCTAAATGCTCTCACCCAGCCCATCTATCTCCATGCTGTCCCACATAGGGATGTATTCTGTACCCTCTTATCTCGTTACCCATATACAGAGTATTATCAGGCCAGCATGCATATCATGCTGCAAATCTGAGACTATTACAAAGTAGAAAAATATATTATACATTTAAGAGGTACCTATTCCATCCTTCTACTGTACTAAAGCAGTACACTGTTCTATGACAATGCTTTTCTTCTTACCAAAGCATTGCCTGTATCATAATTGAAATTATTAGTCCAACAAGTACATCCGAGAACTACTTTTACACAAGATACTGAACATTTCGGATACATATCTGAAAGTTCATTTACCTTTCTTGTTGCATCTCATATCCCAAACCATGATGTTTCCATCTCTGCCTCCAGTACAGAAGACAGCTGAGGGAGAGAAAAAGAGTGCTATTAGCTTCCAAAAGTGTCCATTTAATTTACGTGCCTCTAGCTCTTCTGCCCCAAAACTTGGGATACTAATCCTAGAAATAAAAGAAATCAGGCCATTGTTCTGCTGTGATTGTCAACCAACTTCCTTACTCCTTCTAGTCTTTTTTCAGTACTACTCCAGAGAAACCTGCTTATGAAAAGAGTATTTACACACTTATGTACGGAAGTAGGTATCATATCTTAAACTTGCCCAAGATCAGAAATGTGCAGATGTGAGCATCAGGTCACTGTGATGTTCCAACAAGTTAGTTTTGCTTCATTGGCTAGCTGCTGCTCAGTCAGCCTCTGCTATTTGTAATTGTTACTTTCCAAAGCCTTTTTTAGCCCCAAAAGTACCCATGTGCCAGGAGGAAAGAAGGAAAAACCAGACAATAGGGAATATCAACATTTACCTTTGTCAAATCTAGAAAAAGCAACTGACTTGAGGCTACACTGGTGACCTTTGCATGTGCCAAGAAGCTCACTGGCTCTCACATCCCACACCTTGGCTGTCTGATCTCCTGAAGCAGTGACCTTCAGAGTAAAAGATAAAAAGCTTTAGTCATTTTGTGCACACAGTTGCCAAAGCATTAAAAACAAAGTTAGATGGCAAAAGACTGCTTACAATCCTGTGCTCCCCTGGTACCCAGGCAAGGTCAAACACAGCATTGGAGTGAGCCTGCCACTCTAACAAGAAAACAAAAGCCAAGATTAGCTCAGTGCATTGCAGCAAGATATTTTGCAGAACGCTAAAGAACATCAGACACTGATATCAGAAAACTTGCCAACAGCTTCCCTTAGGCAACAGAGAACAATTCATTTATGACTGCTGTTGTAAGAGCACACTCAAACTGTTGCTTTGTAAAAAGACTCAGCAAAGAATACGAAGGATACTGCCTATGTTGATGTTAAATGCCTTGCAAAAAGCTTTCTTTGATCCCAATAAATCACATTCATTCGTCACATCAAATGAAGATCTCATTCTACATAGCATTTACCCTTGAAGATGAGTTTGCTGGTAGTTTGAGCTTCAGTATCATACAGTCTAACAAATCCTTCCTCATTTGCAACTGCCAGTACATGCTCCAAATTCGGGGCTGAAAAGGAATTGAAACATATTTATGCATTATGTAGCTGATTCATAATGGTGCCCCTGCTCTTTGTGAAGGGCCACAAACACTTTAAATAGAGTACCCAGCAAACAGATAGCTGTGAAATAGACACTATTTACACAGGCATTTAAATGTTCAAAATGCAGAAATACTGGCAAGCAATTTTTATAGATGTTCCTTTCAGGAACTACTACACGTGGGCAGTCCAAAGGCTCCAGGGGCAACTTTTGAAGCAATGGCTTCTTTTACCAATTGTAATAGTTCTCCAGTTATTTTTCTGTATCTATACTACTTCTCTTCTACAACTTTCAGTATTTTTTTGGATCAGTTGGAAAAGCAGGAAGCTCCCTGGGAGGAAGGTATAAGCTCACACCAAAACTAGAGTACTACAAATGAAAGGGCTTTGTCGTAAAGATCCAGGAACTTCAATGCTTTCTTCACTCATCATGTATTTATAATTGGGAAACACTACACGTCTAGGGACATACATCCACCTCTTGATTTCTACCTACTCTTCTCCACCTTATTCTGTCTTTTATATATTTTGAACAAGGCCAGATTTTTCAACTGTGTGGCCTAGCACTGGCACCAAGAGGATATACCCTGAAACAAAGCTGAAATCAATGCTAAGTGAATTGCAGTTGCTTCTCTCGAGGAGACACACTTTTCAAAAACCCCAAACAACCAAACAACTGAAAGCGTGCCCATACCCTGTCCCCTAAAAGACGCCATTCAGAAGGTGACTTAGATATTAGAAAGAAATTTTGCATTATGAGGGTAGTGAGGCACTGGAACAGGTTGCCCAGAGAAGCTGTGGATGCCCCGTCCCTGGAAGTGTTCAAGGCCAGGCTGGATGGGGCTTTGAGCAACCTGCTCAAGTGGGAGGTGTCCCTGCCCATGGCAGGGGGTTTGGAACTCGATGATCTTTAAGGTCCCTTCCAACCATTCTATGATCCTATGACTTTACCTGCAGAAAAGGTGCAGCCGAAGGGAGGGACCGGCATTCCCGCTTCCCCGTAAGACAGGTGGTCATCATCGCGGCTGCACTGGTAGCTATCCAAGAGATGCTGCAGGGGAAGCGGCGAGGACCGACCTGCAACCAGACAAACGGCGGTCACCGCTCCGGGAGGCTCACCGGAGCGGTGCGGAGCCTCCACAGCCACCGTGGAGGTGCCGGAGTGGCCGGGGGCGACAAGATCCGCCGGGCGGCCATAGGGGAGGACGTGATGCGGTGCAGGGGGGCGGCGGGGCCGCGGTACTCACGGGGTGCCGGTGCCAGGGTGGCGGCGGAGCGGCAGAGCAGAGCGCGGCACAGCATGGCCAAACACACCCGGCGAACGCGGGACAGCTTGTGGCGCCAACTCCCGCCACCGACCGACCCGCCAAACCCGCCGCCGGCCCCTCATTGGCCGGCAGGCGCCCGGTGGCGCCGCGCCCTCTTCTTCTGATTGGGTGGCTCCCGGGGAGGGCAGAGCCTCCCGGGTGGCGCGGAGAGGTGCAGCGCATGCACACAAGCCTGCCTCAGGCCGCCGGGGCGGCAGGGCCGCTGCGCATGCGCGGCGCGGCGCTGAGGGGGAGGCATGGCGGCCAGCGCCAAGTCCTTCCTGGCCGATGCGGGCTATGGTGAGCAGGAGCTGGACGCCAACTCCGCCCTCATGGAGCTGGACAAAGGTGAGGGTGGGCGCGGGGTTGCGGCCGGTGCTCGCTCGTTGCACCCCTGCCGCCGCGCTGTGGGGGCGGGTCCGCCCCGTACGGTCCCGTCCCGTTTTGGGTCCCCGGCGGCCGCGGGGTGTGTGTCCCCGGTACCGCTTTGCCGCCGGCGAGGGGGTGGAGGACGTGGAGCGTGGATTTCCCCACTAACGACGGTGGCTGTGTTTAGGCCTCAGGTCTGGCAAGCTCGGGGAGCAGTGCGAAGCTGTGGTGCGTTTCCCAAGGCTTTTCCAGAAGTATCCTTTCCCCATCCTCATTAACTCGGCGTTCCTGAAGCTGGCTGATGTTTTCAGAGTGGGGTAAGTAGCATCGGGCGGTTTCTGCCCGTTCGCTGGTGGGTAGCGGTGTGCTGTATCCTGGCCTGTGGCTGCCCCCGAGCCTGGGCAGCCTTGGGGTGTTCCTGCTTATTCCACCGTGCCACAGCGGTACCCGCTCTGTTGAGGGTGAGCTGTGCTCGGCTGAACTTGCTTTCCACGTCTCTGGTGTACTTTAGTGACCACGACTGATCAATGACACTGTTTCTTTCCACCTGCCCCGATTTCAGGATTTACTTGCTGGCTGGTTTAAGTTCGCTGGTGTAAATTCTGCTCCGTAGGCACATTCAGATTCATAATTGATAAGCAGATAAATAATTGCATGTGCACATTCCATTTCTAAGTCATAACAGAGCCCAAAGTATGAGCAACCTGCTCTAGTGAGAGGTGTCCCTGCCCATGGCAGGAGGTTTGGAACTTGATGATCTTTAAGGTACCTTCCAACTCCAGCCATTCTATGATTCTATGACTCTATAGTTTTTCTAAGTTCCTGGTGTCCCAGTGATGCACATGATGGACCTGGAGCTAATTTGTTATAGCTTACAAAATGTTCTGTTGCTGTTGTGGAATCTTCACTGTTGGCTCCAGAAAATAAAAGGAAGTCACTTAAACCTGGCAATGGCAATTAGACTTTTGTGTCTCAGTCCTGGTTGTGCTTTTCTAGCAGAATTAGATCCCTAAGTGTGCACAAAACTGCTGTCTGCTTACACGCCTTCTGACTGGTGTCGACAGGTTCATTTCCCTGGAATTGGGCCTAGATTTGACACTACTTGTGCTAGAAAATAAACCAATAGTGCATTATAGTCTCTTTTTGACTATATCAGTCTCCTTAAATAGTGTGTTTCTGAAGCGTAGGCCTTTCATTGTTTTTATTTACTCTCGGGAGGCGGTTTTTTAAAATAATTTTGTGTTTGAATTGTTATTATAAAACAACCAGATAAAGAAATTTGTGTATCTTCTAATAGAAACAACTTCCTGAGACTGTGTGTGCTGAAAGTTACTCAGCAGAGTGAGAAGCACCTGGAGAAGATCCTAAATGTGGATGAGTTTGTCAAAAGAGTTTTCTCAGTAATTCATAGCAATGATCCAGTTGCTCGGGCTATTACACTTCGGTATGTATTACATAAATGAACCTAACTTTCTTCAGATCTCTAGCTAATTATTAGTATGCTAGTCTGGAATAGCAAAATCTTCGGCTACCATGAATGAAATGTAGAAGGCATCTGCCTTTAAAGGGGGTGAGCGTTAAGGATCTGTGATCCGAAGAACAAGGTTGTTAACCATTTCTGATTATGAGAATTTTATGGATTGCTCCAGGCAAACCAGCATTTGCAGGACTGAAATTTTGTGTACTCAAGAAGAAAAATGAACCTATTGTATGCATAGCCCAGAGAGTAGCTATATGCAATATATCGTATGTTGTCTATGATATATGTGGACCAGGACCAAAAGGAAAGTGTTTCCTTACATGTCAAATTATTCTTTATTAACTTGTAATCAAAACTTAGTTATGTGAACCTTTTTATGCTTGCAGCTATTTTTCATTTCTTGTTGTCCTAGAAGTTTACTGCTTGTTGGTCTTTGATCAGTAACTTCTAAGGGAGTGCCGTTGTTGTATTGGTTGCTTGGACTTCCTGGGAGTCAAATGGGGAAAACATTAAGTTATGTCTAATGTCACTGTCCTGCTTCTTTGTTGTCTGTGTCTCTACCACTGTTTAATAGGATCATCTTAACTGCACCTTCAAACTCTTGTGCAAGTGAATTCAAATGTGAAGAGAGTGCTCTTCTTTCTCCCTTTGTATTCTTCTATCCATGTAGGGTTCTAACTGATTTCACTATTGGAAGATGGAAGCCATTAACAGGGATTTGTTTGTTTACCTCATTTGGTAATTTGAGATTGCATTTTCGTGCACTGGTGTCTCAGAAGTCTGTAAATGCAATATATCTGCATGTTTTCTTGTAGTTCCACTTCAGTATTCTAATGTAAGATTATCGTTGTTGACTGTCATTGAGGGCTATCTTTACAGACTGCTAGAAGACCCAGGAACCTGCTCAGTTAAAAAAAAATAATGCTTAAATTACTAATCAATTCGCAGGATATATCAAGTGCAAGGTTAAAATGGCTGTTGATTTAGCAGTTCCAGTTGAAAATCTTCAGTTGATTTGGTTTTGTCCTCCTTAAAACTCCTGTCAGTAAGAAAGGGCATGCTGAAAGAAAGATCTGCTAAAACAAAACTTTGTGTCTGTGGAATTTTACTGCTGATAACTGTCTATAAATATTTGCATAGAACTCTTGGTAAAATTACCATCAGTACAAATCCTGCGTTCATTCTTCTTTTAATGGGATTATGCTAAATATGTCTGAAAAGTGAGATGTTGTCAAAGTTTAGATTGATTTACTCATTTTTTCGCAGTTTCACAAAAGGTATTGAGCTATGCCCAATAACCTTATCTCACATCAGCAAAAGATCTTAGAAACAAATGATGAAAGTCTGATACTTGTTTACTTGATCATGATAACATTCTAGAAACTTTGCTTTCTTAGCATGTGGCTAAAATTTATGACTTCGGACATCTGGCATTTATTTCTGCAGTCTTAATTGGGAAGAGGGGTATAAAGGGTGGAAGCAGTTATCTAAATGGTTCTTTTCCCCTTAGACCACCACTGAATGTATATCACGTGATATGTATTTCATGTGTGTCTGAAAATAGCCATCAGTATGTTTTAGCAGTAAAACTGTTGTATTAATGCCAGAGCTCAAATGTAAAAGCATCTTAAAAATACTTCTTCCTTGTGCCGTAAATTTTATAAGAATTCTCGGTAAGCTTCTTACTGTGCCCATTTCAAGCTAAAAGATGTCAACATGTAATCAGTTTTTTTTTTTATTAAACCACTGACATAACCCGCATGACAAAATTTGTTACCTTTTAATTAGATGTCTGCTTTGAGCATTTGTTTGTTTCTGCAACAGATATGGAAAAGCATATATTTTTATAAAAATAGCCTTTTAACTAGTCCTTTTGCATTTTTATTTGGTTTCATCTTGCATTCCTCCATGATCATTGTTCTTGCTGATTTTGCTGTGATTTGTTTCTGTAGAATGTTGGGCAGCATGGCATCTATTATTCCAGAAAGGAAGAATGCACACCACAGTATTCGTCAGAGTTTGGATTCCCATGATAACGTGGAAGTTGAAGCTGCAATATTTGCTGCTGCCAACTTTTCTGCACAATCAAAGTAAGAAGTCACTGGCATTTACAAACCTTAATATTTTCTTCTGTAGTGATAACCATGTCATTTATAGCAAAACATTTAATTATGTGCGATAATGGTATTGTAAGGAAATCTGAATACAAGTTTAACAGAATATTTTTTATTTTTATTTTTTTTTTTTAAATAAAGAAGGAATGGAAAGCTCATAAATATGGGAATGCAAATTGTGATAGCAGCTTTAATTGAGGATTATTTTACAGACATGTTAGGGAACAAAATGTAGTGCTGTTTATCACTTTGATACATTTTTGAAAGCTTCTACTTTGGCATTGGATCATGCCCATGTGCAGGGGTTCCAAAATGTTTTAGGTCTTGGCAAGCACTCTCTTGTTAAAGTTTTTACTATTAAAATAAAATGTTTGTTAGTTCAGTGGGTTTTTATGTTTAAGTATTTATTTTTCATTTCACCTGGTACTTTGTCTTTTCTCTACAGGGATTTTGCTGCTGGAATATGCAATAAAATCAGTGAGATGATTCAAGGTACATGTGTATATTGAATGATAAAAAGGAAAAGCTTAAATTTCTCTGAGAATTCTTTATTATTTATATGTAAGTGTTGGATATCACAATACTGTCGCCCTTATCCTCAAATTACTCCAGTTTTTCGGTTAAATTAACCAGTAGTCTAATGTCTAGTTGTTTTGTCCTCTTAAAACTCTTAAGTTTTCAAAACACCTGTTTGGTAAAGAATAAAAGCTCATCTGTAGTACGGCAAGTAAACTTACATAGACTATTGCAGGTTGCTTCAGATGAGTTAACATGTGTGTTACTTGCAATAAAGCAAGGAGCAACCTTCTCAGAGAACTGTAAAAGTGCTTAATACCACTGTCGTCGTGCTGCTAGCCAGTAGATGAGTTATTAGATGCTAATGTAGGTGTCTGCACAACCTGCATTCAGCAGTGGTAGCAGCACTGGTGAATTGTGTGCCTCGGTACTGCCAAAAGCAAGTACAAAGGCCTTACATTGTGCCTGTGCTTCTCTTCCTTGTTGCAGGCTTGGCCACGCCTGTGGACTTGAAGTTGAAGTTGATCCCGATTCTACAGCACATGCATCATGACGCCAGCCTGGCCTCCAGCTCCCGGCAGCTGCTGCAGCAGCTGGTAACATCCTACCCTTCTACCAAGATGGTCATTGTTACTCTGCACACTTTTACTCTGCTTGCTGCTTCTTCTTTGGTTGACATTCCCAAACAGGTAGTTTTTCCTAATTAATTTCTTCAACTTACAGTCCATTTAAAAATCTTGTTGTTCTAACTGACATAAAAAATAAGTTGTGATAGATATGCTAGGATGATTACTCTCCCTTATAGAGAAAGAATACCCTGGAAACTGCTGCTTTCATATTTTTTTTCCCCTCTCTATCCCTGTTTCCAGATAACCCCATCAAAACCAGGAACCCTTCTTTACAGATCCGTAACCTGTTTTTCTTTAAATGAGCTCACATTGAAATCAGCTAGGATCAATCAGCATGTAGGAAGGCAAACACTGGCTTTTTTTGAAAGCATTTCACCTTACCCAGGCTTCACTTCTCACTGCTGTACATTCTCTTGGTTCATGGGTGTGTCTCTAGCCTTCATTGCATGCAAGCAAATAAATATTTCTGTAGCATAGAGGGTGTTTAAAAATGTGTTTCTTGAAGAGCTCTATGGAATTTGAATCTTGCTATAATCTAAGACTCTAAACCAAGTCATAGGAAAGCAATAAGGGAGAAAACCTAATGGTTTTATGTTCTGATAATGTGCTTTGTGGACATGATTTGTATAGCAGGTCTGAATACAGTGAGATTTGAGATCCATCTAACTAATCCTCATAAAGTAGTCATGAAAATCTTATTTTCTTTCTTTCACTCCTTTAGAGCTATAGAAGGCTGATGTCTGTTATCATTAGACTAATAGCATTGATCTGTCTGAAACTTCTTTTTGGTATGGCCCATTTCTCAATTTCAGAGGATGATTTTGATAGTACTGGATCTAAGCCAGCGGAAACAATGTTGGAATGTCTCATGTGCTTTTTGCTGGTGGTTTGGTGGGGTTTTTTTGGTTGGTTGGGTTTTTTTTATGGTGGTAAGCATGGTGATTTAGGCTGTATTTCTGCAAAACAACAGCCCATGCTGCTTCAAAGTGGTGCAGCTAGAGTGGGGATGGAGAGCAGATCCATGGTCAGCATGTTCATAGTTTTTTCATGTGTTGGCTCTTGCATCTCTCTGAATTTGTGGGAAATGAACGCAACAAAAGACACATGTAAGTGTCGCTTGATTTGAGATAAATGCCTTGGAGAGGCTGGGTAGGGGTTGTTTTTGTTTGGTTGGAGTTTTGGGTTTGATTTTGGCAACTACTGGGACATACAAGGTATGTCAGTGTTGCTCTCCGTTAACTGCAGATCACACAGACACCCAAATTAGTATGTATTCTGGGCATTTGACACTAGGAGTATAATTACGACATTGTAAGGTGTTTACTGAGCTTCTTGGGGATATTTTAAGGTATTTCTGTGAGTGATGAAACAGGACTCTGGGTTTCATAGGTATGCATGATGATGTAGAGAAGAGTGTGTGAACAAGGAGAGCAGGTAGAAACGGGCTGTTGGACTGTTTTAACTTGCTGTGGCATCACAGCCTAAGCAGGGGCTTTTCTGTGTGGCAGGCAGTCAGACAGATAAGGCAAGTTAGTTTTATGCTCAAAATTTCTTCATGAGTACTCTTGAAAAGATTTTCTTCTAGTAGCATTTCTCTCAGACTATGAATTTACTGTGTTGCAGATCCAGCTTTTGTTGCAGTACTTGAAAAATGACCCCAGGAAGGCTGTGAAGAGGCTTGCAATCCAAGATTTAAAGTTGTTGGCCAACAAGACACCACATACGTGGAGCAGAGAAAATATTCAGGTTTGTACATTTTTAAGCTGAAGTTTATGATGAAACTTTGCAATTAGTTGTGGGATTCTTTTCAGAAGAACAATTTGGGAGGTAAAGCAAGAAAGAATATACGTCTCCATGTCCTTAAGTCAGATTACTCTGCCAAGCAGAGCAGCCAAGTGTAATGAACACTTCATAGATATGTTGAGTCGGGTAAGTTGATCCCTGTCAATCAAAGCTGAAGTATTATACCCGAGGAAGGGCATGTGTCAGGTCTTAGGCCTTTTTACAGTAAGAACATAACTTTTCTATCTGACAAACTAATCTAAAATAAGTGAGAGCTGAATGGTTACATTAACTTCAGGACACTGAGTATGTATTAATGCTCTTGTGTAACACAGAGTTTCTCCGGCAAGGTATACCTGAAAGGACAAATGGTGTTTTGACTTCATTTGTTAGGATTAGTGGCTTGATGTCAATAGCATCCTTGTGACACCTGTTGTAGGAATGAGACTCTAAAAGGGGTTTATAATGCATCTGTGTTATTTGGGGAAATAGTTGTTACACTGTAGATAGGATTGCTGCTTTCATTCAGCCACAGGTGCATATAAATGCTTTTTTCCCCATCTTTCCCCTTTTCTGGTAGAAATGCCTATAGAAGAGTAAGATTCTACTAGGAAAGTAAATATTTCAAGACCTTAATTAGCAGCACATGTTTATAGCTCTTTTTTCTTTGTTTTTGCTGTTCTTGGAAGCTGTTTTTGCTATATGCTGATGGAGTGTAAGACAGCTGGGAGGAGAAACTGCAGACTTTTGTTAATAATTGCGTGAGAATAAAGCATGTTTTGCTTTGTCTCCAATTCTTCAGTAAGATAATTTGGAGCCTGCAGAGGTTTTTTTTGTTGTGAACTGCTTTATTCTTCATAATGGATTAATACCAGAAAATGATTTCTTTTTAGGAATTTTAAGGAATTGCTTTAATTATGGGTTCTTTGCCATCAAAGTGGTACTCTAAACCATTATGCGTGATTCATAGTTATCGCAATACAAGTGAGAGATATTGATAACGTGTTTTTCACTGTTGTGTAGTGTCTTAAAGTAGGTGTCCTGATGGTTGAAGTGCATAGGAAAAAATACTGTTGATGTCGGATCTGTACCAGTTGACTGGGTTAGAACAAAACTAATTGTCTGAAGCTTGTTACTGCTTGCTGAATAGCATGCAGAAGGAAGGAGAGTTTTTCTGACTTCAGAAAAGTCAACATTTTGACTTTTTCAGTATATTTTCTATATATTGAAACAACTTGGTAATGTTCGTACAACAGAGACTGCAAAAGGCCCTCCTGTTTTTCTCGGCAAAACCTGCTTTTATCTCTTTACTAATGAATTTCAGCAGTTTTAACTTCTTCAGCAGCATTTTGGGACTGTCTGTGTAGGTTATATAGGAGGCTCGGTCTTTGAATTGTGGAGGCTTCAGTGATTTCTAGACATCAGCTTTAGAAGCAGGTGATGCTTAGGGCAGTCCTACTGACTGTGAAGTTAACAAGCAGTCCATGCTGCTAATTCTTCTGTGCTCCTGGCGTTTTTCACAATTACTGTTTCAAATATGCCCCAAGTAGTGATCTAATAGTACTGGAGTAAAAAAAATCAGTGTCTTGGGAGGCATCAAGACTCATTTTCAGTCATAATCATTGTACCTTCTTCTGTTGATGCCATGCTATTCAGTAGACTAGCAAAATACTACATTGGTACATATTGCAATTTTATTTAGAATTTAATCCTTATACCATACAAGAACCTATAACTGATAAGAACACTATTTGGGGTTTTTATTTGTTCTGTGGAACTAGTTCTGCGTTGTTTTTCTTTGTTCGGCTTTTGGCATTCTCTGAGACAGAATATCCTTACATTTATGTCTCATGTTGCTTTCTCTCACGTTGACTAAAAAAAGCCTCCAAACCCAGTGACTGACTAAATTGTGGACAATGACTAAAGTGTTGACATAATGAATCTGACAACAATGTGCGTTCTAAGAGTTATTGCAATCTAGATGTCACAATGCTTGAGATGATTTGGCAAAAGGCACAAAAGTATGACAAGAGCTCTACTGCTATGAGTTTAAAAAATAAAATAAGCTTTAAGATGTTTATAAAGAAACTTAAACTTTTGTATTTTGTTGGACATCAGGACTGTTGAAGTAAATGATGCTTGAAACTCTGCTCTTCAGAGATTTATACTTACATAAAACCTTGCACATTGTTATAAGGCACGATGATCAGTATGCCTCAAAGGCAGGAGACTTGTCTTAAATTCTTGTGCAATATTTGATCAATGAGACCTGGTAGTATTTTTTGCCACTTATTTTTAATTATTAAATGACTTATAATTGGTGTTTTATAGCATATAAGACCCTCTGTCACTTTTCTGCAGCCATGTCCTCAGTCTACTAAAACAGATGCTTCAGGACATGACTCCTAAGTTTTGAGTTCGGTAGAGTATTTTCTGTGGAAAAATCTTGACTCTTAAAACTCTTCACAGACAAGTGCAACTAAACGTTTAATACAGATAGCTCACTGGACTCCCTTCCCTCTGTATCTTTTCTCCTGCTAATCTTTAGGCTCTCTGTGAATCTGCTCTTCACACTCCTTACGACAGCTTGAAGCTGGGCATGCTATCAGTTCTTTCCACGTTGTCGGGGACCATTGCCATTAAACAGTACTTCAGCAGTGCTTCAGGTAAGAAGACTGGAAGATTTGATTATTGTCTCTGGAGTTTTTAATGACTTGGCTATCTACTGATAATTAGTATCACCTAAACACTTTGTGGCGTATTCTTAAACTATTTTTGAACTTAAGAGCACTAACTGAGAGTCAGACTGCGTTCATAGTATGTAAACTTAAAATGGGAGACTGCACACCTATGAATAGTTATGGTCTAAGATTTTGTTCTGGATTTTTGTGGGTAATATGCTATATGAAAGCATATTGTGCTTTCAACTTTTCTTTGTTTTATGAAGAAATCTAGTGCTTCTCAAATGGCTGACTTGCATCCCAATTAAGGTGCTTTGAAACCATGGATTTTTATAGTTTTTGAGTAGCATGGAGACAGAATGGTCTGAGAATGGGCTGGTGTGTTACCCTGGCACAATCAAGCTATGCCACTCTTGTGGGAACGATGTCCCTCAGTACCAGGTGAACTTGTCTGCCTTGTGACTGTACTCTGGCGAAATTGTAGACATTCTAAAGTGATTTGAGGTATTCTGTTCTTAAAATGATGATCATAATGTTTCCTTTTTGCTTCTTGGAAGTCAGGCTGCCCTTATGAATATGATGAGCCCAACTACTTTGGCTGCAGAAATGGAGAAAAATACACATCCTTTTAAGTAATTTTGACATGTTTTAATAATTAATATGCTCACTACCTTTTTTTAATTGGATATAATTTTTCTTAAGGCAGTATTTCTTTGAGACCCTGAAATGTCAACCTTTAGACCCAAATATTCTTTCTCAATGATTGTCTGATTTTTACGGTGTTCAGGAATGGAGGGAGAGCCTCTGTGTTTGGAGAAAGAGGGAAAAATATATTTTCATCTTCTCTTTTAAACCTCCTCACTTCTTAAAAATAAAAAATCCTAAATTAATACAGGTTTTTTGCAGAAGTGTGTACTTGAAAAGATCTGTGATGTAATTATGGACTGTGCTGTTTTGTTTTGTTTGCCTTGTCTTTATTTAGGAACAGCAGCTACAACTGCGAGATCATTTGATTTAGTAAAACTAGCACAGGAGTGCTGTTACCATAATAACCGTGGCATTGCAGCTCATGGTGTGAGAATTCTGACTAATATATCAGCCTCTTGTCAGGAAAAAGGTAAATGGAAGCAAGGACAGTGAAATGTGTCTGCTTACACTTAGCATGTATTAACTGGCCTTGCCTGTAAACGTGTCTGATCCTTCACGCTGGTTATGAAGAACTGGAACTATAATTCTGTATGATTTTATGAATGCTTGGGAAGATTTCTTTCTTCGTCAAATTTTCAGAAAATTACTGAGCACGGTAGGAATCATGCTAAATAAATGCTTGTCTTATTTTTGCCATAAGGCTAGTGAATTGTTTGTCAGCCTGTGAGAAAACTCTTTGCACAAAGTCTGTTGCAAAAGACGTTTATAAGTTAACACATTATTTAGAAGTCTTATTCCAGAGATCTATGCACGTTTTACAAACATTTCAGTGTGATTGCTGCATAGTTAGCTGAGATATGGGATGGCAGAATTATTTCTAATCAAAATAAGGTAGGGCAGAATATTAGGAAGGCACTTGTCTGTCATGACTGCAACACCAGTGCAAGCATTACACCAATTATGGTCAGAAAATGTAGCAGGGAACTAACTTACTCTGTTTTCCTTTCCTTAGATCTTTTGCCTTTGGAGCAAGATGCAGTTTTTGGCTTAGAAGCTCTTCTTGTTCTATGTAGTCAAGATGACAGTCCAGGAGCTCAGGCAACCTTAAAGGTGTGATTACTGTTGTTTTCCATTAGCACAGCTGAAAGTTAGAGTAACAGCTTTTGTAATGAAAGACTAGTGTGCACCAGATCCTTTCTGGTGGAAACATAATATAGTGGAAGGAAATTAAGTTTTTTCTATGTTTTGCCTGTAATCAGAGCTCAGAGCAGTAGCAAAACTGACCACAACTATAGTGCAGCTCTTCTCAGCTCTAGAGTAAGTTGATTGTTTCAAGGGAAAAAAATGCATTCCTCTGAGGAGCAGCTCTAATAAACATGAACTTGAGTATGGGATGGTGGTGTCTCTGGAGGATGAAGAGAATCTTGAAGAGAGCCTGCTTTTTGGAGATGGGAATGCAATGTACAGGATTACAATACTTTTATAGGCTATTATTTTCCCTTTTCATAAGTTACATAACCATTAACTTTATCTAGTTATTTACCTGTAAAGGGTGGTAGTATGAGAAAGAAGGTTATAATTTCTTGAATTTGTGATATGTTTTTGTGCTGTGACTACAGGGAGAGAGGCATGGGCTTGTAGAAAAATCATCTTTTGTAGAGTGTGTGACTGAAAATACCAGATCTTTTCTATTTCTGCAATCCTACTCGCAGATAAGTGTGTCTGGCTTTTTATTTTTTCAGTAGACACTGCGTTTATCGTACCTGTTGTCTTTGTGAGTTGCAGATCACGTTGACTTGTATGGTGAAGCTGGTCAAGTGCCGCCCTCACCTAAGCCAGTCTGTGGTTGAATCCCTGCTGACCCAGCTGCAGAGTGCCCAGGACACTGCCAGGATTCTCATGTGCCACTGCTTAGCAGCCATTGCCATGCAGCTGCCTGTCCTGGCGGATGGGATGCTGGGAGACCTGATGGACCTCTACAAATTAATTGGACGATCCGCCACAGATAAAAAGCAGGAACTCTTGGTAATAAGACCTCCTTCTGGTGAAAAGCCCCTCTAAACAACTGTGGAGGGATTTTATTTAAAAAGGCAGCTAAGCTTTTTTGTTATGTCCAAGTTTGTGTGCCAGTCTTTTATATCCACTGTTCTCAGTTTTGCTTTAACTTTTAACTACGTACGTCAGTGTTCAATGTCAAAATCATATCTGGTCGATGGACCTGAACTATGCGGTGTATTCCATTAGGCTTTCCAGCAGATGGCACTGCTCAGACAGATCTTGAAGTTATTGAAGTATCTGTAAAATAATGGTTATAGGAAAAACAAAATGGCAGTTAGCTCAATTTATGTATGGTACTCCAACTCACATGATTTTTAATATACTGTAAGAGATAAAAATGCTTTTATCACATCTATTTGGAAATTAACTTGAATTTTAAGAAAGCTAAGAGGATACTTGTAATTTCTCATTTGGAGCATTCAAAATATCTTAGTTAAAGCCACAACAAAGATTTGTTAAATGGAAGTGACTTTCTGCAGGAAATATTAGGCTGCCATAACTATTTAAAAGATACATGACCGAGAAAAAATCCTCAGTTAAACTATATGTATGTCTTTTGTGTAGCTTTGAGTCCAGAATCAATATCATTTCTGGTAGTTTAGGAAACAGAATTGGCTTCTTTTTCCCTTGTTCCTGAGATATAACCCCCTTCCTCACCCCTCTACTCTTCGTTAGGTTTCTCTTGCCACAGTGATATTTGTTTCCAGTCAGAAAGCTTTATCTTCAGAAGTCAAAACTGTTATCAAACAGCAGCTTGAGAATGCCTCCAATGGATGGACAGCCTACAGGATAGCCAGGCAGGCTTCCAGAATGGTAAGTGAAGATTCCTGGAGGAAAAAGGTTTGGTGTGGTTAGAAGGATACTAGTGATTTCTTTGAAGTGGAAAAAGAAAGTGAGGAAAATGGGGCTTCAAAGGAGGAAATTGGAGGGGAGCAAAAAAACCCCACACAACTTTTCCTTTTAATCCCCTGGAATGCTTATTCAGATCTATGCTATTTAGGGAGGTCATCCCAGTAGAATAGGTTTTCACTTGTCTTTTTTGAAATATTTGAGAAGGAAGAAAGTGACCTGATACTTCCTTGAGCACATGCCTGATTGGTTCTTTAGAAGGTGATACAGGCCATCCTGATGTGTGCTTCTCTTCTTCATTGTGAAGAAAGGAAGAAAATACTGTTTCTCTTTCCCCTTCAGTGAAGTCACAGCTCAGTTTGAATTACGTAGAAGCCGTAATACAAGGTGTTGGGTTAAAAGTAAATTTTTTTTATTTGTTTTCTTAGCTTCTGTAAACAAATACTATACTTCATACAGGGTGATATTTTCATAAAATAAGCTTTTTTTTTTTTTTTACTAATAGGATTTTCTTCCAATTTTCATAATTGGAAGAAGTTTCACTATTTCTATTTTCGAAGTAAAAGTAGTTCTGGAGATGTTACTGTTCTGTTATTTGTATTTGTTTCATAGAAACCCACAGCCTTCATTCATGTTCCCTCTTGGAAACATTCTTATCGTTACAGGGCAACCATGACATGGCCAGAGAGCTGTATCAAAGCCTCCTGACTCAAGTGGCTTCAGAACACTTCTACTTCTGGCTGAACAGCTTGAAGGAGTTCTCCCATGCCGAACAGTGCCTGACAGGTTTGCAGGAGGACAACTACAGCTCAGCACTTTCTTGCATCGCTGAAGCTTTAAAATCCTATCACAAAGGAATAGCGTCACTGACGGTTAGCACAGATCTTCTACTTTAGTGATGAAGTTTCTGGGTACCACAGCAGGGCTGCCTGGTTTCTGTTCTTAAACCTCTGAAAAGTTTTTAAAGATATCTGACGTCTGCCAGGCTCTCTTTTTTGAGGGGCCTGCAGGGAAGAGCCAGTTGTAACGCACTACATCTTCAGAGAGATGATCCTCTAACTCAGCTAAGTGTGATTAGCTATGTCTTTTTTTTTTTTTTTTTTTTTCCTTCTCCCCCCAACCATTTCCTTCCTTGATCAAATAATACATGTGACAGTAAGTTAAAGTACTTAAGATTTTCTTCTCCTCATCTGGACTGAGTAAACACTATTGTAATAGTCAGATGTGGGAATTTGTCTAAATTGGCTGCTATCTTCCTGAGATAAAGAGCAGGGTTTAATTGCATCCTCTGCTGCTGAGTTTATGTTGCCTCGTATTTGACAATGTATGTGGCAACCTATGGGACACTAACAAGACAACACCAATTTAGTAAGAGGAGGAAAGATAATTAGATTTCATCAAATCAGTAGAATTCAATGGTACCTGCTTTTATACAAATACTTTCTGTTTCTCTGAAGTAGTGAAAATAGCAAGAAGCTATGTGTGTAATATCTGTAAGTGTAATCAAAAAAAGCATTAATGAATGTAGACCTACAGTTCTTACTATGAAGTTGCTTCTTAACAAAAGACAATCCAGTTTCATGCAATATTTTATTTAGTATTTTAGTTTTGATGAAGAAACCTTTGCATAAATTTTTCTGTATGTCTTTTGAATGAAGCTGACTTTTCTTAGTTACTTGAATTGTCAGTGTTGTCACAATTCAGGTATTAATGTTTAATAAAATTCAGATATTACTGTTCATTAATAAACTCTCCCTGAATAAGCAGGAAGGATATAAATTTTAGATCTTTGTCCTCTGAAAGCTCCATTGTTACTGAAGTATTTGTCTTTAACTTGTTGGCTCAGAGGATAAGCCTTTTAATTCAGCGTTTCAAGATTTCTGTAATGTCTAGAAGACTTTGAGAGGGGGACCTCATCTAATTAGATGTTAATATTTAATACAGTCAGGAAAATAACCTGCTTAAATAGGTCATTCTGTGATTCGGTAATTTAATTAGCCTTTCCCTAGAGTTTGGGCTTCTTCTGTTGAAGGATTCTTGTCTTCATCTTCTCTGTTGACTTTTTCCTGCATGCTGCATGTAGGTACTGCACCCAGAAAAGCACTTCCTTGTGGGTTGTTGTGGTCTGGAGGAGCAAGTGTGGGTTTCAGAGGGCAAGAGAAGAGGAAATTGCATTTTATTATTGGCTGTTGGTAACATGTTGCATCACCCTGGACAAATTCCTAACCAGGCTTAGGGCATCAGTTGTAAAAGGAGCCACTCACTGCTTGCTTCTGCAGATTTCAACGTCTGGAAGGGGAGAAAAGTGCTATAAGTGTATGATAGTCTCACTGCTGAAGATTTTTTTTTGGTATGTCTTCCCTCTGGCTTTACCTTTACCATTGCTGCTGTTTCAGTGTAGAGCATGACTCTGCACTGGTGGTACAGCAGGGCATTAGTGTGTGTGATGAACCCTGTGTTACCCGTCCACTTTGCAGCTGGAAGACCCTGTGCCAGTAAATCTGTTGCGGGTATTCAGTCAGCCCAGTTTAGCGATGATGAAATATTCAGACAGTGTCTGATCTTGTCAGAAAGTTTCTCAATTTCTTTCTTGATAGTCATGTGACTGTCTTGCATTGCTGTATGCAAAATGTTCTTTCATGTGAGTTAGTCCACTGGAGGAAAAAGGCCCATTACTCGATAGATGAGAGGTTGGGGGTGTGTGGGGGGGAAGGCCAGGGACTTACGGAGCGTATTGGCAGGAGTCCCCATCTGTCTCGCTGTGCACTTGCTTGTGTAGTTAGCAAAGGTTTTGAATGGGACCTGCTCTTTGTGGCACAGAACACTCGTCTCATCATACTTATTTTTCACTGCTGGTGATGTAGAGAAGATTCAGAACTTGAGCAGAGCACTAATGGAACCATTGATTGAGCGGCACTAACTTCAAGTATGTTGATAGCAAGTGGTGGTGGTTGAAGAACTTGGCTGAGCTAAAGAGCTCTTTGTCATTTCCAAAATAGAATTGTAACTCATTTATTGCCCATGGATATATGGGTAGCAGATAAAGTAAATTGCAGTATTAATGAGACAAGCTTGTATTTCCATTTACAAGAATCGAGTCCAATTTGTGCTACTAAAAATGTCTGGGTTTTCTGATATAAGTACTGGTACTTTACTCTCTGTAAAAGCATGTAGTCTCTGTAGAGCAATTTCAGTGCAGTGAGATCTTTTCCACAGAGGGTTTTCTGAAACCACCCTTGCAGAATAAACTGAACAATTTCCATTCAAAAGGGATTTTTTTTTTTATGCCCTTGGAGAAGGGAAAGCAAAGTGGGTAGATAAGAGGGGCTGAATGGCTCAAATGATGAAACACTCTTATTTCTGTGATTGAACTCTAGCTCAGTAGTTTAAAGTGTTTGCAGTTGACTGATGTTTCTTCACTTTAGTCAACAGTGGGCCAGTTCTCAGAAGATGTGGTGTTTTGTGAGAAACTAGTTTGCTGCCTTCCTGCTGACAAAGGGATGATTCCTAGCAAGGTTTTGGGATGGGTTATAACTTTTTCCTTCCAGAAGTGACTTTCTCTGTAGAGGAATAAGAAGCACTGGGGAAGATATGTGTGATTTAAGAGAAGGTACTGGTGCTTTGTTTTGCAGATGGATTTTTTTTTTTCCCCAAAGAAAAAAGTGTACTCTTCTCAAAATCCAACAGCATAAGAAAAATAAGTAGTGCATTTTTGGCTTAACTAGTATCAAATCTCAAGTGCTGCAGTCTGTCCCCTCCTGGGTGTCCTAAGCTGTCACAGATGTTTCTACAAGTCACATAAGCTCTTAAGGAGCAAAGTTTCTCAAAAACATTTTCTAAGTAATAGCAGCATATCTACTCTCCTGGAGTTCTGTTATTTACTCTTAATTGTCACTGAACTGTGCCTCTGTCTTTATCAAATGAAAGGTTCAGTGCCTTTGAAATGTTCCTGTCTGTTTCAGAGTTGCAAAAAAATCAAAGGTTATCACCCCTTCCTATTGCCATGAGTAAAATTAGCTATTTTTTTCTCTTCTGGCTGATGTAGAGAATCGCTTTTTCAGTCTTTTGTGTCTCTGTTTGCCTTCTAATTCGCTGTGCTCTCTCTTATTGCAAGGACTGTCTGGAGTAACGTCCTTTGAAGCTTAATGACTTGGCCTTGGAAAACGGGGAAATAGATGCCCTCATAGTATTGAACAGCTTAAGTCACATTTCTTACAAGGGTGATACACTTGAAATGTGGCTTAGTAATTACTGAACTTTTGTATGATTTATATTCAGTATGATTTAAATTGAGCCAATATGTTAAACATAGTTTTGAAAAAGCAGCTTTTAGAATTTAACTGAAGGGTTCAGTTGTCTGATGAGACAGTTCAGTGACATTGCAAAGTTATTTTATCATGTTTGCTTTTGACCCAGATTGCCAACATTCCTATTACTGTGTTTCAGGCTGCTAGTACGCCTCTTAATCCTCTGAGCTTTCAGTGTGGATTTGTGAAACTCAGGATTGACCTTCTGCAAGCTTTTTCTCAACTTATTTGTACCTGTAATAGCCTAAAAACAAGTCCACCACCAGCTATTGCCACAACGATTGCTATGACATCAGGAAATGATCTGCAGAGGTGTGGACGCATCTCTAACCAGGCACGTGTTCTTGTTTCACTCTTGTGCAGTTCTGTTAATGGCTCTGGTATGAATTTTGCTTCTCAGCAAGCGCATCTGACAAAATAAAGGAAGAGTGATAGTGAAGAGCTTTGCTAAGTAGTGGGCCTTGGTTTTCACCCATAGCTGTAAAAATATCTGCCTGTAGCAGGCCATATTTTGAAGCTGAGCACGTACTTATGTTTTTTCATACGGTCATGTGCCCAGCTTCTAAGGATACGCATGTAGTAAGTCACTTGGAACACTCAAACTTGCAGTGAGACCTTTCACACTTTGTTGTGAAACGCCTCAGATACTGTGATTACACTAGGGAAAAATATATGCTTCAGGATTGTACTGCAACTCCTTTTGGTGAGTGCTGGCAATTATACTGTACAGAACACCCAGATAGTCTGCTTCTAAAATGCATGTAGCTGGCAAGAAGGGATCAATGGGTCGTCTTGGAAAGACAGAGCAGTTTGACTTAGCAGTAGGGGATGAGGGAGGTTGCTGGTGAGGGGGTTTTTTTCTGTTTTGTTTTTCTTGTTGTTTTTATTAACTCAAGGAGGGTATGTTGGTACTGTGTTACAGGAAAAATATCCATTTAATGCATGGGTAATAGTTTGACACTCTGATTTTTATCTGTGTGAAAAAAAAAGTGAGGAGTTTGTGTTCTTCCAGAGTATGTTGTTTTACCCATTCAGTGTTGTATGTTATAGTGCAGTAGTTTTAGATGTGTGGGGTTTTGTTTGTTTTGCTTTGCTTCGGTTTCTTTTTTTTTTTTCTTGACTAGTAATTTTGTCTCTGTAGATGAAACACTCAATGGAGGAATTCCGAAACCTGGCTACACGGTATGGAGATCTGTATCAGTCATCTTTTGATGCAGACTCAGCAACTCTAAGGAACGTAGAACTGTATCCTTTTAAAGTCTTAGGATTTGTCTGCTGTTCATGTGGACAGCATGAAATTTAACAATCCTCTTCTGTATGAAGACTGGCACAAAGTCATTTTGATGCAGTTTGTACCATAAAAATTAGGCACCAATTGCTTAAAACCTATTTAGAAATAAACATTGCCATACAATTGTTTGGAATTACTTTATGAACAAATTATGACACAAAAATTGCAACAGCATAAAACTTGGGATTTTCATAGTTCTTGCTCTGTTTACTAAAGGGGTAATGAATGTAGGATTACTTCACAAAAACTAGAGAAAAAAGTGCCAGTGAATCTACTGTATTTCTTGGTTTTGGTGTCAACTCTGTAATTTTTTTAACTCCTTAGTATTAATATCAGACAACAGCAGAGCTGCTTGTTGATTTCACATGCAATCGAAGCTCTAATTTTGGATCCAGAATCTGTAAGGTAGCTTTTATAGTTAACTTTCTACTCCTTTGCTGTTTATTTCTGATTCCTTGGGGCTTTAAGCCTAGGAATTCAAAGAATGTTCAGAAATTTTCTCATTAGACCCTTTTAATTCTACTCTGGGTAGGCTTTAGGACCTTTTGCTGCTGTGCTGTACCTGGCAGGCTGGGGACTGTGTCTTGGGTTCTGAATTTTACACTGATTTTGCTCTTGAAGACAAATCCAGTATAGTGTTCTCGATTAAAAAATTAATGTTCTTGCATTAATAATAATAATGAAAAAAAGACAAACAAAAAAAACCCCAACAATCAACTATTAGCCTCTTCAGCCACCTATTTTAACTTGTGGTGTTCTCCCGTACCTACTGTTCCCACTTGTAAGCATACGTTGGTTTCCTTCAGAGTCCTGAAAATATATGCACTAAATTAGTTTGAACTTCTAATGTAAATCCATCACCCCTGGCTCTTTTTTAACAGTGAACTTAGACCTGCTAAAAAATCAGGTTAAAGTATCTATAAATTGAATCACTCTAAAGCTTCCAGGCTAAGATTAAATGGAAGATAATGTGGATAAACATCTTTTTAAATGTGTGATTTTTTTATAACTGGAAATAAAAGTGAACATCCTAAGTGACTGACCTACTCATTCAGAATTAAGCACTGTTTAGAAGATAAATTAATCATACTTGTGAAAAGTGTGAAGCTGCAGCCTTCAAAACATTAGGTGTCTAGGAGGTGGAATTGTATTCAAAGCATGAGATTATAATTTTCCAGATTTAGTTTTAAGGCTGGTATTCTTGCTTTTTCTTGAGCTGTAAGACTTTTAAAAACATTATAAATGCTGCAGGCTTAAATAAAAGCTGGGGGAAATTAAGCATGCTTAGTCTGTTAGACCTGTAACTGCTTCAGGTGAGAGAGGTGGGGACAGAAAGTGCTGGATAAACTGTAGTTAAGAAAGCATTTAAATGTAAAGTGCAAGTCTTATGGTGGAAAAAATAGTAAATAAATAGTGAACAATTTGAAAGCCATAATTATTTCTTCATGAATTTCAAGTTGTAACAGGGGATGGTCTTGTGGGGCCTGTTTGAAAGTGAGCCTCCCGGATTACAATGAAGAAAGTATGTTAAATACAATGAAAAGTGATTTCTTTTGTTTTTTAGTTTTCAGGAATATAGCTCAAATGGAACAGCCCATGTTGAGAGTGAATATGAAAGAAGAATGATGTCTGTATTTAATCACGTACTGGAAGAAGTGGAATCCCTCAACAGGAAGTACGCTCCTGTGTCTTACTTGGCAAGTAACAGTTGTTTTAAATGTATATTCTGTAGACAAATGTTCAAAAAAACCTCAGCAACTCCATGGTTGGTAGTCCAGAAACTGAAGAGCACACTCAGTTAATTAACATAGCCTCTTACTGGCACAAGTGGTCTCCATGGAGACTCAGTACTTCAAAAATACTTCAACAAAGGTTTGACAAGACATCTGTAATCGCACTCTCATTCAAATACTGAAGTGTGTTCTCTTTGCTCATGCTGTTGTCATGAAGGAATTCTTCCCCTACCCTGCACACCGCTGGAGGGTCCAGCACGAGCTTAGCTTTGGTCACTGAGCTGTTGGCAGTCAGTACTGTGTTTTGTGAGTATAGTGTTTCTCTTATCTGTGCAGGTCATCGGAGAACACAATGTAAAGTGCGCTGAATGCAAACAGTGAGCTGATAAACGTACTTCTTTACAGGGCTAGAATGGTTTTGTTTTGTACTGTTAGTGGACATCATAAAGCTGAAGTGCTTGTTGATGGGAACAATGTAGTTACTTTTCAGCTGTCATGACTCACATCTATTTGCCTTGTTTCTAAATTCGACAGTTCTTACGGATTCCAAATAGAAAAGATGAATGAGTCGTCATGGTGGCTGTTACTCTATGACTGTATCAGTGTATTTCTGGACTTCTAGTGGAAATTACTGCAGTTTTGGTACCTCAAGCTCACATCTTTTTCCTATGCTATGAGTTATTTTCTTTTCTCAAGTGTTTTGGCTCTCTTTCTTACAGCATACAGCTTGTCTGAGCAATGCTGTCATTGCGTTGTTGAAGGTGCCCCTTTCATTTCAAAGGTACTTTTTCCAAAAGCTGCAGTCTACAAGTATTAAGGTAAGTACTGCTGAAATGTGGTCTAAAACTTCTATTCGTAGAGTCTTTACTTCTTGAGAAAAGCCTTACTGAAGGCACAAAGCTTTGGCATTTTTAGTGAAGATACTTAACTGCAGATAGCATCTGGGCTTATCTATTAGGAATAACGTGAATAAAGTGTCATGAAGAACCACTAGATTGTGACTTAGGCAAGTAGGATTCAGTTCTTTGCAAAGCTTTGAAGATAAAATCTAACTGGAATTTTTGTTGATTCTGAGTCTGCAAATCTAAATAATGATCTAAATAATGAAGGTAACTTTTCTAAATTTATATTGGTTTTCCTTTAAAATGCAACATTTATGGTCTTGGGAAAAAAATGTAATATTTGTCAGCTGACTGACTAAGTGGCTATATGTGACCTTCAGTGTTTTTTGGTGGTTGGTTTGGTTTTTTTTTCTTTTATTCAAGTATTTCTTTTTTTCTGGGAAAAACTAAAGACTTAATTTTTAATATTTACCCTTACTGCACTTTATTACTTTATTCAGATTAATATATTAACCTGTAGCTATTTTGTGGATTTTTTTTTTATACTTCTTTTGAAGAGGTACAACTAATAAAAGATCACATCTAGTATTCCTGATGATGCTTATTAATTATTGTAGTAATAAGTCTCAGGTGTAAGTTCTGTGTTTTCATTTGCTGGTTTCCCTACCGAACACCACCTTGGAAATTTTTCTGTAAGAGGGTTGTCTGTTTCATCCTTGAGTTGTTTCCTTTTCTAGAGGCATAAAAGCACATTTTGGTCTTTTTCTTGTGTTTCAGCTTGCCCTGTCTCCATCCCCGAGGAACCCAGCAGAACCTATTGCAGTACAGAACAATCAGCAATTGGCCCTAAAAGTGGAAGGAGTGGTTCAGCATGGATCTAAACCAGGCCTTTTCCGTAAAATCCAGTCTGTCTGTCTAAATGTCTCTTCAGTTCTGCAGAGCAAATCTGGACAAGATTATAAGGTATGGATAAAACAGAGCCAGGAGTCTTAAGGTTTCCTGCTGTATTTTCCTGCTCTTTTGTTTGGCTCTGGCTGGCAGAATTTTCACATTGAAATGAATGGATTCTTCTGTTAATCCTCTCACTCTTGACAGTTGACACTCAGGCAGTGGCCAGAGCCAGGCACAGTGCATGGAAGGGATCTGGGATTTTTAAGTCTGCTGTATGCTAATACATTTTTTTTTTAGTAACAGCTTTTCTTCCAAACAATGTGGATTTTGTGATGTTCAGAAGAAGTCATTATGAATGTGCTAGAGATCCAGAAAATTCAATCTAGGTATATATCATATGGAACCCCACAGGGGGAAAAAAAGGCAGGAACCAATTATTGCATAGCCTTTAGAACTTTTTTTATTCTCATTTCAAGGTGATTTTTGTGTGTGGAAATTGTGAGGACAGGCCGTCAAAATTAAATAGCACCTGAGAAAACACACAGGAGATTCAAGTCAGTGGTTTTATAAAAAGTTACATGTCTGAAGTTGAGGTTCTGCTAATGTGTGACATTTAGTGAAAGACCTGTTTTGGTCCATTTTGTGGTTGGTCTTTTGTTTGTCTTTTTTTGAGGAGGGAAAAAGTCACTTGCTTCTAAAAGAAAAACAGGACCAGGAAGTAAGCAATGTTTGTCTGACTTGTTTTACTCTATGGAAAGGTAATACCTTGGGAAGAAAAAGACTTGTTAGCTAATTGCTTCTGTAAATAGATATAAAAAGAATTCATTCATTGATGAGAAGGTGTATCAAGGTGGCTCAAACATGCTCATGCATTGGTTTAGGAAAATTGAGGACAAATATTTTTTTTTCCCCCTTCTTTAAAACAGAGAACAGACATTTTATTTTAGCAGGTTTATATAAAATGGCATTTTAACCTTCCATGTGTTCTCAGATTCCTATTGACAACATGACCAATGAAATGGAGCAGAGGGTGGAACCACACAACGACTACTTCAGCACTCAGTTTCTGCTAAACTTTGTGATACTTGGCACCCACAACATCACAGTAGAGTCCTCTGTAATAGATTCAAATGGTATTGTCTGGAAAACGGGACCTAAAACAACTATTTTTGTTAAATCTCTTGAGGATCCATACTCCCAGCAGGTTCGTCTTCAGCAGCAGCAAGGACAGCCGCCATCGCAGCAGCAGCAGCAAAGGACAGCGTACTCACGGTTTTAATTCCCAGAAGTGACTCTATCCCAGTCAGTGGTATTACATTTTTCCCTTGGACTCTTTTTCTGAAAGACATACAATTTTAACCTCCTCCTAGGACGTCTCAGATGCCAATTTATTGTTTTTTAAACTATCTGGAGTAAACTTGAAGTTTGCAACGGCAACTCTGTTCAAATCTGGAGTTGTGCTTTTAAAGAAGAACTTCTACCTGATGTCTTTGCTTCTGTTTACAAACCTGTTACAGCAGGCTCCAGAAACTGTGATAGACAGAGAGCTCTTAGTGTCCCCTGCTAGTACTTTGTGTGCCTTCTTTTCTTGAAGCACATAGATTCTACTGGTAGGCTTACGGGACATCAGTAAACACTTGGACTAGTTACACCGAACTGAGTGTAATACCAAGTCTGTATCTTTTTGATGTGAAGTAATTGGCAGGAATATGCAGAGATTATTTTTTTTTTCTGATATTTTTAATAGCAACTTTCAGTATTTTGCTGGTGTTTGTATATTGTTGCAATTAATCAGCACTACTTAGTACACACATCAGAAAGAAGAAAAAAAAGTTGCAGCTCACTTCTCATACCTAGTCTTTGTAGAGGGAGAAGACTGCTTGAAAGGTTGCTGTCTGGGAACTCTTAAAAGAGGCAGAATTTTACAGATGGGAACAATAACTGTTTCTGAGATGATATAGAAAAGATTACATTGTTGTTGTTAAAACTTTGTGTGTATCTGTTTGGAAGGCTTTGGTTTTCTTTGGGGTTTTTGTTAGCTTTCTTAAGAGGCAAATTAACCTGCAAGATGTCATTTGTTTTAACCAATTTGTTTTTTAAAAAAGGAATTTTATATACCAAAGCTTTGTGATCTTGTGTACTTTTTGATATCTTTAGTAATCTTAATTGTTATACTTTTATGGGATAACTTGAAAGAGAATTTTGCCAATGCGAGAAATTGATTCAGAATAAATTTAGAAATATGTTTCTTCGTACATAGTTTTCATGCTTCCTTCCTTTGAGACGTAGAAGGCTGAGCTCTGCCTGTGTCTGGACTCCCAGGCAATAGATCACATAACATGTCCTTCACCTGGTCCTCATAAATCATTTCTGCTTATCAGTGCAGGAAAGTAGGACCCACTTGAATGGGGAGAAGGGAAGAATGGCCCTTCTTGCAGACTGCAGTTTGTAAATGGTTTAATCCCTCTCATTGAAGCACAATTTTTCATTGTTGTTTTCTCAGTAAATTCTTAAGATACTGTTATTTCTTTTAAGTTGATTTCAGTGTAGATGCCGACTACAGCTTGCAGATTCTGCTTGTTTTATATGCAGAGAATATGATAATGGATTGTTATAAGCCTAGATTTCTTTGGCATAGCTGGATGAAGAATTGTTTTCACTATGTTTTCCCATGATAATTGCTTAAGAAATCAACTTTCTTCCTCTTGGCTTAAGATTAACCAGAAAAGAGAGATGTGATCATGGTAGATTTCATAGTGGCCTGGTCAGGCTACAGTCCTAAGCAGAAAAGATAATTGGGGTGCAAGGCGGGAATAGGAGACTCACAAAATTGGTGAAAAATTCACCATCGTCCTTAAATCTGATTTTATTTTGTGCAGGAGGCAAAAAATAACAATATGCTTCAAGCTGGCTGAGGAAAATAGTGGTTTCTGTCCCCACTTCTATGGTTATATACTTAGTTTTGTGTGTGTATATATGCACATAGAGCTATGTATACACACTTGCATATATGGATCTATAGCTACATGTAGTTATATGGTCCAGAAAGATGATTCATCTAGTGTTGAGTATGCAAGTCTGTCACATTGAGGTTCAGAATTGTTTGTGGTTGGTTGGGTTTTTCAATGAAGCCATAGATCAGTGTCTTAACCACAAACCCTCCTTATTTTAATGCAAAAAGAAAAAAGGACTAAGAGGTCAAACAATTCCTTTTTTTTATCCTATATAATGAATGTGCGTTTCTTGCTCTGTTATTGACCAATATGTTGCTGTGATGGCAGCATTGCAAAAAAACTCGGAAGTTAAATTAAATTTCCACACTGGGGAGCAGACTTATGAGAAAAGTCATATGGTGTTCACAGAACATAGCTAAACTTATGAGAAGCCTAGTAGAAGTAAACTTATCCAGAAAAGCCCTGACCTGGCTTGAGGCTTAACTGTCTGCAAGCCACAAGGATTAACCCTGCTGCAGTTGGAAAAATTGTTCCTTCCCCAAACAAGCTTGTTCACCTGATCTCTAGAACTCCAGGAACTTGTATCAGTTTTGGAGTCAGGCAAATAATAACTGAAGTCTGAAAATCTGGATGTTAGATTGCAGGGTAACAGTAAATGTCTTGTGGAAAATGGCAAGTATTATTTCTTGGAAATAAGCTTGTATAGGAAGGTGGCTTGCTGTGCAAGTGTCTGAATTTCTAACAGACTCTGAAGGTTTTCTCATGCTGGCTCATTTGCTGGTTAGTTACATTGTAGAATCCTAGAATGGTTCAAGGTGGAACAGACCTCTCAAAGACTGAGTTCCAACCCCCCTGCCATGGGTAGGGACACCTCCCACCAGAGCAGGTTGCTCCAAGCCCCATCCAGCCTGGCCTTGAACCCTCCCAGGGATGGGGCATCCACAGCTTCTCTGGGCAACCTGTTCCAGTTCTTCACCACCCTCACAGTAAAGAATTTCTTCCTAAGATCTAATCTAAATCTACCCTCTGAAAAGCCACAATAAGATGTCCCTGGAGCCTTCTCTTCTCTAGGCTGAGCAACTCCAAACCTCTCAGCCTGTCTTCATAGCAGAGATGGTCCAGCTCTCTGATCATCTTAGTGGTCCTCTGCTGGACTCATTCCAACAGGTCCATGTCCTTCTTGTCCGGAGGACTCCAAAGCTGGATGCAGTACTCCAGGTGGGGTCTCATGAGAGCGGAGTAGAGAGACAAAATTACTTCCCTGTATGTCCGTGCTGATCAAGAGAGACCCTGGACCTGTTACTAAACTATCCTTTTATGCAAGCATAGTATTTTACCTTATGAGGGGTTTGTAGTGAGGTTATTCCTTGGTGTTTGTTTTGTTTGCTTTCAAACATTATGTATTTTTATTCCTAATGCACTGTGAAATACACTTGGGAAACAGGAACCAAGATTTTCACAGAAATCAATGACTCTAAATACCCAAAGAGAAGGGAGGCAGGGTGTTACAGTTACAGCAACGTACAGAAAGCTGCTGTTGGAGCTATCAGCAGCAAATGTGATCCTGGACTATTAATAGAAGCAGGGACGCTATCTTGCTTGAATTCTGCATTCTGTTCCTGGTGCCTGTATTTGAAGATGTGCAACAAAAAACCCAGAAAGTATTTCTATGATACAGACCCAAGTTAAATTTCCTTAGTGTTTCTCAATAAACAAAGGTGTAACTTGATCACTCTGCATAGCTGCATGCTGATAATGTAAGAGAGTTCAGATCTCTTCCACTTACTGGCCAAAGACAGGCAACACTCACTGGCCAGACCTTGGTCTTCAGGCTACTGCTAAGTATTCAAACAAAAAGAAGGCTTATGCAAGCAGCTACATCGTGATCTAATCTTAATGATTAAGATATGCTTTCATCTAGCTTTGATAAATTCTTGGGCTGGGAAAGGGTGGAGATGATCAAATTAAGATGACCAGAGGTATTCGTAATACGTGCAGTTCTGCATTAAGGCAATAGTAATTGATGCTTGGGCTCTAGAATTTAACCTGACTTTTTCTCTGTGGATGATGTAGCCAGTTACTCTCAGAAGTATTTACTACTCACATTCTTGTGAATATGTGCTCAGACATACCAGAAAGTGTCATTTCTAGATTCCTGGCTGATCTCTTGCTCAAGGCAATGTGGAACTCAACGAGGGGTAGGGAAGGAATTTCCCCTGTCAAATTCTGCCTTACTCTGGAATTTAGGGTTGAATGCTGAAGTCATTTAAGTGTGTTTCATAAGTGATTACCTGAAATTGCACTCGTCATGGGTATTTGTGGCATCTTAGACTTTGCTTCCTATTTTTGTTTCCCTGGCTGTTTACTGATTTTATCTAAGGACTGAAATGCTTTAATTTAGCTACGTTTTTTGTGTTTCATAGTGGATATGTGTATATCTTTGATGTAAATCCTGTGAAACTGTACAGGAATTGAACAGTCTAGAAGCAAGTTCAATGAACCTTTAAACGTATGCATAAACTTTTAAAATTATTTTTTCCAGTGATGTCACAACTTCAGTTAAAAAAAGCAATTTATTGAAGGAATTGATAGGATTTGAATTAATTATTGCATTAAGAAAATCCTCTTTTTAATTGTTGAGTGTGTGTATGTATATAGAGAAAGCGATCTTGTACAATGCAGTATAGAAGCATCTTGCCTTAAAAGTAGCTATATTTCTTTCTTTTAGCTGTTGCCTTTCTGCTGGCCTACAGTGCTTTGCTGTCTCCTTGGTCAGCATATTTACACACGTGCTCTTTTAATACTTTGCAGCATCTTCTCAAAACAATCTGTTCATTTTGTGGCAGTGCAGGTGTGCTCAGGTATCTGCAGTGCTCAGGTATCTGCATTGCCCAAAGCAAGGTGGGGGGTGGAAATAAAGGAGGGCAGAGGGGGTGACCCTGGCCCTACCAGCTCGTAAGGCAGTTCGGAGTTGAGTAGTGCCCAAGAACTGGTTGTTCTCTTTGCTCTGCTGCTGTATCCCAGCATCCAGCACTATTGGAGCTGCTCTTGCTTCACCCACATTCTGGATGCCTTTGAGGATACAACCTTAGATTTTAAGCGAAAGGAGACATCCAGAATCTCGGCCTATTAACTTCCAAAGCAGAGGGAGTGGTGGAGACAAAAGCACTTCTTGAAAACAAGGGAGAAACAAATACGTTGCTTTTCTTACAGATATTAAATGCAGCATTGCAGTTACCTTCTCCCCATGTGAATTTTTAAGCTGGATGCTGTTTTCTGTTACCGGGAAACAACTCTATCTTTGTGGTGACCTTAGATAGCTCCTGGGTTCTTTGTACTCCAAGGGACATCCGTCTGATAAAGAGCAGCTGCTCAAACTCATTGTGGAAATCACAGATTACACATATTCCAGAGAGCAGTCATGTTCTGCACGCTTCAGAAAGTTTCTCTACTCTGCTGATAGTCAGCATAACACTGAGAAATAGGAAGTACCTTCTTGGTGTCCTCATTTGCTTTTAGGATTAAGTCTTTATCTAATCCTTGCTTTCCTACCTCAAAGCAGTGCTCTTGAAATTAAGGACAGCTTGTTAATGAAATTTCCAATTAACTTCAGCCTCCTGATCCACGGATCTTAGACAAGGTAAGCATTCAGTTAATTTTGAGAGGAAAAATCTTTCTCAGGCTAGAAAGAGCCTGTGGCAGTGTTTCAGACTCTTTAGTCTACTGGACATCTAACTGTAGTAAAAAGCTGATTTTTCTTTTTGTCAGTGCCGAACCAGTGACCCAGAAGAGCAGTCAAGGACATACTGCAGCTCTTCTGTTGTGTAGAAATAAAACTTGAGCCATGGCTACTTCACAGTCTTCATTCAGGTTTGAGTCTGATGGGGTTTTCAAGAATTATTTTAAAACTCTGATTAATAAAATTGGTTGTTTGGAGTGGTTTTTTTTTTTTTTATGGGTATCTGGTGAGTAAAAAGCTCCAAAGATAAAGACTTGTGTGGGTTGGCCAATTTAAAACTGTTGAGCAAAGGTATGTGACTTGCTGGCAGTCCATGTTATAGAACCCTTCCCTGCTTACTAGAAGTACCACATTTAGGAATGCAGTTAATTTGAAATTAATAGCTGTCTATGCTTAACACACAGCTTCTAACTACAAGGCAGAAACAATGAGTAGCAGCTAAACTACAAGAGACTGTGATAGATGTAAACTGAATGGTACGTGGATGGGTGGGCTCTGCCAAAGATGATGGGTCGATCTGTAGGGTACAGTTTCATCCTTCGTATAACACAGTCTAGGTGTGTGGTCTTGCTGAGAGAGGCTCTATTCCTGCCTCCGTCTTTGCTCTTTACATCAGATCACAAGTTCATCCTGTTAAAACAGTTTCATTTTGCTAGGGTTTTTTCTTTTTCAGCTGAATCAGCAGGTTTGCCTTGCCTGACTGTGCAGCAACTTGATCAATGGAGCCAGTACAAGGAAGGTGCTGGGCAAGCCGTATGATGTATCCTAGAAGCAATAATCAACTGTTGGACTGCCAGACCGTGCAAACTGTGGTACGTTTCTGTATTTAACACAAGTCTGGAGGGAACAATCTGTTCACGTACAGCTGAACTGTGGCATTTCTGCATGGCCAGTTTTGAGAGGGCAGAGATGGCTGCAGTAGTTACCAGCCAGCCGTCTGGCCTTCCCATCCGCTCTGAGTCACCACCCACGAGTGAGGCAGCAGAAGGGGAGAAATGCCCTTGTGGAGCCGTGGGTGAGGCCAATCCTGCAGTGAGTTGTGAGTCTTTGCTGTGGAGCATGTGAGGTGTGCTTGGATGTGTCCTGATTTGCCAGCAATGTTTATAGGTAGCAGCTAAGAGTTGTGAGCGATGACAGCTGTCTGACTCACCTTGTTTCACAGAATCCTAAAGTGTGTGGATGTCAAGGTTCTGCTTGCACGTTATTTTTTAGTTATGCTGCTGTTACTCCTGTATGAACACTTTGAAATTTTGGCAAAAGCCAGGCTTTTATCCCTTAATCTTAACATCCACTGGCAGTGGTTTTATGGGTGTGTATCTGCAGAAATTGGTCTGTGCAAATGACAATGTTCAAAGTAGATCATTGTCCACTGAGTAAAGTGGGAAAGCAAGATGGAGGGACACCTCTCAGAGCTAGTCACCCAGCTCAGATAGGAAATTCCAGAAGCTGTAATAATTCACAAAAGAATGTTCTCTGACCTCTTCAGAAGGTCTGTCTCCCTCATTTCGTGAGGGAGGAACAGAAGCTATTGTAATTAATTATGCTAATTGTTGTAACTCATTTAGTGAAGCCATTGCTCTGGCATGTTTCTTTTTGAAGCACTGTGAATTGATCCTGTCTGCAGTGTACAAACTCTGAGAGCTTATTTCCTTTGCGTGTCTCTGTATGTCATCAGTGAAGAATTGATGTGCATTTTCGTCCTTGCAGAGGCAAATATTTGCCTGACAATTTTCTGTGTGCTGTGAGAGATAAAGAACCTTTCCTTGTTTCGCCTGTTGTAAGGGTTTGTGTGTTAGTGTGGACAAAGTCTTTTTGAGTTGGGTAGCAACTTCCAAGAGGATTAATTCAAAGTGAATCTGGGTAGATCAGCCCACATGATGGTTCCCCACAGAGATTTGAGTTTCTGTTTGCATGTGTACACTAGATTAAGAACAAAAATATACTCTTAATTTTTACTTTTGGGACAAGTGGAAGTGAAACATAAGGATAGCTTGATGGCTGTAGGTTTAGTTGTTTTCCTGATGTTTTGGCCTGACCTTAAGAAACGCATCTCGTTATTGTGTATTGGAAAAACCACCAAGCCCTAATTCCTTGTAATTCCTTATACTTTGCTGTTCATAGTTTTAGAATCCATTGATGCTATGGAAGTACAAAACACTCTGCTGTTGTTTTGTGAAGGGATATTTTTTTCTTTTTGTATAGGAAAAAAGAGGTCCCAACCCATGATTACTAAGGGTGTTGCAATACCTACAGTAGTACAACTTAGCAAGATAACAAAACCAGAGCAGAACTTGCATGGCAATAATGCTTTTGAGAAAAACTCTTTCAAAATGCCATGCTGATGAATCAATCTCTTCCTCCCTCTTCCATCTTGTTTGGGTGTTTTTTCCCCCAGCAAAGAACAGTGGTCCAAACTGTGGTCCAAGCCTGTCCTTTAATGATATGAGTGTGCTAAATGGCAGATGGGAACGTTGATGATTCACCGAATATATTTATGTATATACGTAAACACTACCTCACCATAAAATAGCTTACCAAGAGGGATATGGTAACTTAAAATTTGTTTTCAGCGAGGCCCATTGTGCAGCATAAACATAGTGAGCTCTTGCTGTGACGAGACAGATGGGAGAGCCCTCTGCGATGCCTGCCTAATCACCTGAAATGTGCCTTTTTGCTTCTCTCAGGCTTCGTGCTTTCTGGGCACTGTTCTTATCCTCCTGGCTAATGGCGGCATTTAAGGGCTAATAATCTGCTGTCAGGGCAGCCACTGTTTTGCCTGTGATGTAATGTAATTTTTCTGATTCATGAGTTCTCACCTACGTCTGGCCACTTCTGGAAGAGATGAGAGTGCTCTTTGATATGAAAAGCTGCTGGTACCCTGATGGCTTCTTCCTGCTGTAAATCTTTGACTGCTTCCAGCAGCTCCAAGGCAGCCTGGGGAGAAGCTGGCACTGGCCACCTCAAATAGTCTGCTGTGCAATCTGAATAAATTTTAAAAATGCTACTTTTAATCTCTTGAGCTTTTACTTTCAGCTGCTTCTCCACAATCATGATAAATCATTTTTTTTCATAATCTCATTCCTCATTTTTATTTTTAGTACTTGACTCCAGGAAGTGTGGCTTAAAAAAAAAATAAAAAAAAAGCCAAGAACCAACTGTTCAGTAAAATCTGTCCTTTTGACAATATTGTTAGACAATTCAATTTTGTTTGAATTGGCCTTCAAATGCCTGTTCTTGCTGGGCTGTGCCTGACTTATTTAGCCATGCAAGGAGTAAAGGAACAGTGAAATAGGAAATTGATAGAGGTGTTTTACAAGCCAGGTGTGTTCCACTCAAACCTGTAGAATAGGAACTGTGGGCAGGAGGTGGGAATACACCACAGTATATCATTGTAATTACTGCTTGGTTTATTTCCTCATCCATCTTTTGGAAGACAAGCTCAACACCCTCTGATTGTGCTTGTAGAAATGATTACAGCTAATAAACTTACATATTCAGTAAACCAGAGTTTTAAATATTGATATTGCAGGGAATAAAAATGTAAGTCAATTTGGCCTTTACCTTGAAGGACAGTCTGACTGGTTTCCTGAAGCTATGGAGCCTGGGTTGGTCATCGCAGTTCAGCTGTTTGAGCACTGATTGATTTGTGCCAGTTCTTGGTACTAGTTGTGGTGCTGGTAATGGAAAACTGACGGCTGAAACTGCAGAAGGACAGAGATGGAAAGGGCCTTTTCCAGCAAGAGAGCAGCAATCTACAGCTGTGCTACCTAAGACCACAATTTGTTTGCCGGTCATTTGGTTACTTGACAGCCTAGATGATGCACAAGCCATTCACAGGAATTGGATTTCTAAACAGAATGTAGACAAAACTTTCCTTCAATGCAGGATGAATCCTGTTAATGCTGTAGTAGGGTTGATACAGGGCACAGGATCTCTGCTGTAGTTCTGTATTGGACTTCTGTTAAAGCAAGGTACATAATTCATGCTCAGCAGAGGCAGTCGAGACCATGACTCATTTGTGCCACTCTAAAATATTAAAACTTCCAGGCCACTTCAATTACAAGCCTGGCAGGACATACAACCTGATACAGTGAAATATTTACCTGTGTTATCCAGGCAATGTCAAAGAATCCAGGCATTTCAAAGAATGCTACTCATGATTAAGGATGTCATTACTTAGATTGTTTCTTTAATTATTTTGACTGTCTAGGAGCAGAAGGAGGTATAGCTGAGTGGGCATTCTGCTCACTAAAGTATGTTGGAGGTGAATTAAAGCTTTGTACCTTTTCATTTAAAATTTAAGTCTTTAAAGTATTTGTTCGGGGGGTGGACAATAAGAGAAACTGGACAAATTCGTACTTCTGTAATAGCAAAGACTGAAGGTGAGTTCTGAAATAATTTGAAAAAGATTTAGAGATACCTGAGTTTCAGGGGGAGGGGAGAGATGCTAACATTGCATTTAATAATTACACTGAAATAGCGTATGTTAGGTAATGAAGCTACTGATTAAAGACTGATTTAAGTGTACTTGATGATCAAGTCTAACAGAATTAGTACTTCTGAATTGCTAAGAATCTTGTTTGTAAGCATCCTTTTAAATCTAGCTTGTAGCAATAGCTGGAATTTATATGCTCCTGTGCTTGTTTGTGTGGTTTTGGATCTTGTATTTGTATTTTTGTTGTTGTTTAATGGCCAATCCAATAGCATTGTATCACAAATTCAGAATTTGATTTTGCATTTATGCAGGTGGCTCTGGTGAACTCTGTTTGCAGACAACAGATGTACTTAGTAGTGGATTTTTTCTGGAACTGAATGCGTGCGAATGGCTCAAGTGAAACTGTAGATTGGACTGAAAAATCTGAGTATTCTACCTTGCGTTTCCCTGCATAATGAAGTCACTGACTAGTACAATCGGATTATACAAAAATCATATTTGGTGTAGATATAATACCTAAGTTCACATGAACTGGTTTTAATCAGTAATTCATATTGTTTATCTTGCATAATGAAAGGATATAAATGAATGTATGTTAGTGCATGTTGTGATGACCTTTGTACAAACTCTGCAGAATTTTTATAACAGTTCAACTGAAATTCAGTTTGAACCAGATCAGCTCCTACAGGCTTGGTAGGATCCCAGCAACATGGCTCACAGGATGAAGAGCTGTGAACAAGGGCACAGAGAGCTAGAAAGAAATGGTTAATTAAGTAGAGATTCTACTGAAAAGCAGTGGTGATGGTTGAAAAGTATAGGCTTTCAACTAAAATAGCAAATGTATAGGGTTTCCTATGGCACTCAACACTTTCCTATCAGAACAGAATATTAATCCATTGTATTTTGTAAGGAAACGTCTTTTGTCATCTGTTTTTAAAGAGACACCAGAGACTGTGCTGATCTCTGGACTACAGGGTTGCAAGTCAATGTCTTTATGTTTTTGTTTTGATCATAAAGTCAAGCAGAGGTGTTTTTAAGGTCTCTGGTAAATACTGGTGAAGAATGACTGCTGCGGGGGTGTGTTGGTTAAGGGAGGGATTTGCAAATCTTCCTGACTTTCTGCAGTGATTTAGGCTTCTCCAGAGTGTATTATGTAGTATATTAGAGCAATCTTACATAAACATTTGATTAACTCTTTTCCCTGCAATCTGTTGCCTTCATTCTTCAGACTCAGAAAGGGATTTCTACTCAGTTGTTTGTTTATCCAGCTGCTACCTCGCATCTTTTCGTCCACCTTCTCAAGACATAGTCCATAGCTTCTAACAGGTCATCCTGTACAACAGGGTTTGTACCCAGTCTTTCCAAATATACCTCAAGATTCTTTGTGTCGTTTCCTTAAGCTACCTTTGCAAAAATTGTGATAGATTTTATGTTGGAGAAGGAAGAGCAGGGGGAGCTAGGAAATAATGTGTATGTATGTGGTGGGGTCACTCTGCTTTACAGTGAGCAACAACCCGTACTTGACCAGGCTGTGTGAGGGCTGCTTTCTTCTGTGTTCACACTTTGCTAGGGAAATGTAATGTCTGGGAGCAAGTGTTAAGGTAGTTGGCAGTATCTTGAACAGTGGAGATGTAAGTGCATTTCCTCACCTGGAATGTGAGCCTTTCTGCTATAGCCTAGGACATGTCTACCTTATGCTTGCGTGCAGTCCTACCTTCTGCCTCTACCATCTGTCAGAGTGGAGCCCAGGGAATGTTTTTGTGGCTTCATGTAATGACTGCTGTTGTTTTGGGTTTTGGGTGTTTTGGGTTTGTTTGGGTTTTGTATTGTTTTTTTAACATGTACCCCATCCTTAGAGGAGAGATGATCAACATCTAAGGTATGCAACAACCCCTATACTACCTCCACTTGGAGACAAGAAGTTACCACAATAAGAGTGTGTGTTGTAGGGAGTGGAATGTGCAATACAATTTGCAATATTCCAAATTACCAGCCTCCACCCCGGTTTGAGACAGCAATAGCTGATGTGGGACTAGAAGGTGTCAAGCCTCTGCTTCCACTCCCTGCCTTCAGGAAAAGAAACAGTTTATAGCTGAGCATGTTAGATCCTCCTGCAGATTCCCGTGTCCAGGACATTGCTCTAGCTAGAGTTGCTCCCTCCTAGGCTGAGATCACCAAGCTAGTGATCTTAGGCACCAAGATAGCCTGGAGTTGAAGTACCACCCTGTCCTCTGTCTTGTTTCTTCACCACTTAAGCTTGAGAATCCTTACTAACAGGCTGTAACAAATCCAGTGCGATTTGTTCAATTGCTGGGTTTCATTTTGGGGTTTAATAGCTTTGCTTTAATAAGGGTCTAACTCCAGTCATTACTGAGTACGAACGAAGAAGACGCTTGGCTGGTTTAGGGAGGGAAGAATCCCCCTGGAGTACAAAAGTACAGGGAGAAGAACATTGACTGGTAGGTTAAATGCCCAAGCCCCACCCTATGTTGTATCTAGCTGTTTCTCCAGCGTATGACTGGTTTGATCCTTCCTTACAATTCTTACAATCCTTCCTGCCAATTAAGACCCATTTTCTGACAAGATAACTTTTTATTTAGCTTTTTTTCATACTCTTGCTCTGACTGGAACTTTCTGGTTCTCTGTAAATTTTTTGGCCTAAAAGGTTTGAATTAATGTCTTCTCTTTAGACATGCTGCCATTTAGAAATGTTATCTGAAAGACACGCAATTAAATCTTGACCTCAATTTAGTCAGTACAAAGTTCTTACAGCTCAGTGTGATAAGCAGTTACAGTTCTATGATACTGAATTTGCTGTGATGTATCATTTTACCACTCAGCATTAACACAAGGCCCATCTTGTTTGATAATTTTTCAGAATCTTAATACGTTTGTCTGTTTCCTCTTGTCCCCTCCACTCTGCCTCCCCCTCCCCCAAAAAAATAAATTAAAAAACCTAATTATAGTGGCTTTTGCTACTGTCTGACAGTCTTGACAATTATTAGTGGAAGCAAACAAAGACCTGAGTTATACCGATAACCAGACTTCATTTACCAATCTCACAACTTCATTTAACTGCCATTTTTCACTCCTTGAAGCTGGGGATGTGGTGAGTGTCCTGGGGTGAGTACGCTGCAGGTACTATATCCTGCTCAGATATGTTGCCAGACCAGGTTGTGCTCTTCTGTCACCTCCTGCTCTGGTCCCTTTTGGCCTCAGCTTCCATTCTAGCCCTTGGGGCTATAGAGTGCTAAAAGGCAAAAGCTGGGAGGCTGGCAAAACTGTCGCACTGAGGCAGTGTGAGGCAGGAGGCATAAGACTCTGGTGGGTTGGATCACGTACAGCCTGGGCCGGGTGGGATTGATAAGAGTGTACACGTGTCCAAAGGAGCTCAGTGAAACTGGGGCTGTTGAGGGCAGAGTGTTGATATATGGGGGAAAAGGGATTCTGAAAGGGTTTTTTCTTTTCCCCTTGAATTACTTCTGCATAATAAAGGGAGTTTCTGTTGTGGTTTTATGTTCTTTAATAATTTTTTTCCTAAAGGCAAAGTAGATTAATAAATCTAAGCAAAGGTAGCATTACAGTTATGTCTTGATCCTTTTGAAACTTTAGTTTTGTTTCCTTCTCCCTTGTTGTTACGAGACTTCGGCTGAGCAGATCAAGCTGTGTAATCCCTCATGGTCTGGCTGGAAATATCCACGCCATTAGGATTGCTTTTCTTAGCCACAGTTAACAATGGTGTAATGGCTTTTATAACATTTTATTAAGTTGAAATGCATCAATAGCACTAATGATAAACAATTGTGGTATTTTAGGAAGAACCATTTCCAGCACGTCTGGCACATGCCAGCCTGCGGACCTTCTGGGCAGCACTTGACCCTATGGCATGAGAATAGGGAGTATTTGTCCCTTAAAAACATGTTTGTACTCTGAAACGGACTTAAGGAAACTGGTCTTTGGTGTCTGTAATAAGAAGTATATAAAAGCATTACTTTAATCTCTCTAGATTAAAAGTCCTCTTCGACTGATGATGACTGTTGCTTACGTATTTGCTACTGGCTAGTATAAATCAGGGTAAAGTGGCCTGGCTTGGGTTTGCTGTGGGGAGGATGGGAAGGAGCCTTCTTGTTGATGCCAGTCATATGAGAGGGCAGTTGTAATACGGCCTCCTCCCTTCCTCTCCCACTGATGCACATTGGGACTGTCCCTGGCTCAGGGTGATAAACTTCATGTGAAACTACAGCTAAGATGCATAACGGTTTTGTGGAATTCAGCCTCCTCCTACGTCTTTAACTTGAGTTGGGGGGGGAGGGGGAGCGCAAAAAAGAAGAAAAAAGACATCAGCCTACCTCTTAATGCCTAAGTAATAGCTTTATCTAACTTAATTAATGATTACTGATTAACCAATGCCAACAATAGTTTTAACTGAACTTTTCACAAGGAAATGATTAATTGCTGTTAACAACAGACAACAGTATTTTTCTACATTCAGCCGAGAGACAGCAATAGTGGCTTTTGGCCATGCAACAAGCAGGTAGTGAGACTGCAGAGGACGTGGGTGAACGTAGCTTAAATGGAAATTATGATGTGACTTCTCCTTTTGGATTTCCCAGTGTTGCGCTGTTGCTTCAGTCAGCTTCAGCTTGTTGTGCAAAACCTGCTTAATTAGCTTGCAGCATGGACATATTCATCATTATCTCCTTTCGGTAACCAAATTAAACATAGTCTTGAGGAAGTGAAGCAAAAGACTTTGCAAAGCTGCACATGGCATTATAAGACAAGGGGTTTGTGTGCTATATGAAATGGTTCTAAATTGGGGAAGATGAAGCGTGGTGGATTTTTTTAATATATATTTTTTTTTCATATATCTCAGTCCTGATCAAATTTCAGTGATAGTATTTATTTTACATTACCTGCTTCCTAGAAGCCTTGGACCTTGGATCAAACCTGATTAGTTTGTCCCCAGTTCTTCAGCCTGGTCAAATGGGATGGATCTTTGTACTTTGCACAGTGCTCTTTGAAGTTACTGGAATTCAGCACATGGACAAATAGACTCCCCCACAAAGGCTGCTGTTGTTGTTACATTGGACTCTTTATTTTCTTTTTCAACTAGAAAAAAAACTTCACTTTTCTGAAACATCAATATTAATTTTAGCTGGTAATGATACAGAATAAGGATAAAGTGGTCTGAATGCCTCTTTCATTTTATAACAGGCTACTCATTAGGTATTTAAGTGTGAGAACCATCTTACTAACAGCGGTGAGTATTTATTTAGTTCTATCAACAGTGACGGGATGTTGATAAGAGTTTACCAACACCTAAGTCAGTCAGTCTGGTAAATGTTGACATGAAAGGAACTGGAATGGGTTTGAAGAAAATAGGAGCTTCAGCTGATGACTGACCTCACAGCATGGGATATTTATGATCAGGACCGTGCAGTGTAGTGTTTAATTTGCCAACAGAGAAGAACATTAGAGATTGATTCAGTGCAGTCAAGTCCCCATTTTTACTACATTATTTTTTTTTTTTTAAATGGCATATCGCAGAACACTGTGATAGCTAGAAAATGTTAGGAGTCCCAGCAGGACTCCAAAGGCAGGTTGTCTTCATCTTTGTGTTTGTACTGTGCTTTCACGTGCAAAATTTATGGGCTTATAAAAATCTTGCAAAGTGCAAGCTCATATATAAACAGCATAGCATCATTGCCTGAAGTAATACGATTCTGTAGATATGACTGAACTAAATCAGTTTGTCGCAGATAAAAGATTTCATAACCAAGCTAGCACAGAGGTTAAAGATTCAAATAAGTAGTTGGACTAACTCTAGAGCTCCTTCCTTTAAAAAAGAAAAAAAAAAAACAACCCCAAACAAGCCCCAGACAAACCAAAGGCAAACCCTCAGCTCAAACTCACCTTGGTGACAGGAGTGTCAGGGGGTGAGAAACACCCGTGTAACTGAGATGAGAGCCCAGCTTTGTCATGCTCTATTTAAGCCGCCCGTTGATTGACACACACACAGAGTATGGCAGAAACACGTTACACGCAGTAACGAGTGGAAGCGCTGCTCGCTGGCCATCTGGTCATGTTACAGTGTACCTGTTACCCACCTTTAATGAGTGGTCTCTGTCGAAGTCTTCGGTTTAGTTTTAACGAGAAATTAAACACCTTAAAAACATCTGAATTATTCAGCTCACAGTTCCAGGCACGGCTGTGGGAAATTTCAGTATGGTATGAAATAGCACTGTAATAGCAGGTACAACAGGTTTTGTCCCTTCGGGAGATGTATATATTAAGTTATTGCCATGTTGAGAGTCATGTCAAAATGTGTATTTTGTTGAAACAAATGAATCTGAGACTCAAGGTATTGTCCCTCTACGGTTAATACTATGTTCTTGTGTATCTTACACCCTTTTGAAAATTGTAGCCCAAAAAGGGAAATTCAAGTTAACTCCTGCATGTCTAAGAAGACTGAAGTATCTATTCTATTTTTTTCATGAGCAAAGACAAGTGTGCTGTTCTCATCCAGGTCCACCCTACCATGATTTGGTCTTGTTATGCTGTAGAATGAGTAAGTATGTTCAGACTTGAATCTACCCAAATTCTTTTCAGCAGATCAGGATAGCCTTCACTGAAGCACCACATGGTTTGGTCCCCCCTTGTAATTTATAATTAGAATCTCTTTAGATTCTTTAAAAAGAAAAAAAAACAGATGCTGGTTATCACCCTGCTTTTTTGCTACAAAGGAAATAAATGTGGCCAAAATTAGTTAAAAGCAAACCTTTGACAAATCATAAATAACAGAGTATTTCTAAATTCCAGAAAGTAATTTCTACCTGGAAAAAAATTATGAACTATGAGTTTATACGTGTCCATACCTAGCAAATCTATTCTAACGCTGCCTTGGCCTCAGGATACTGCTGGGAAACACATGATAGTGAAGACCTAACTATCGAATGGGACCAGAAATGCATTCCCATAGAGAGCGCCCAACTACATTGAGCTCATCTCTTGGGTTACTGCTGCTCAGTTGGCCAATCTGAAGCGGTGAGTAGGAGGAGTGCAGTACATGTGCTCTGGAGAGTTCTCACTGTATATAGATCCATTCTGCTGCAGGACTTACTGGACGGAGTGATGGGACCATCACCAGACCTAGCATTAGATATGAGTGGTCTCTCTCTCCCCGGTAGCACACTTGATAACATGTACTTGTCCTGATTTAGCATAGCTATAGACAGTCTTCCGTGTCATATGGCCTCCTTGGCTATGGCTTGGCTTGCTCTCCCCAGAAGCAGTGTGTTGAATTTTAATTTTTACTTTATCTTGGGCAGAATTTGAATCACTGCCCTAGAGTGGAGTGTGAGGGGATATTTCCCCACTGGAGCCAGAGTTTGTCCTTCTGCCCATGTCTTATTATATAAAATTCCCTAGACCAAGATTACAAATGCAATAATACCTGGTTATAAAATGTTTACTTGGTCTTATTTAGGCTTATAAAAATTTTTGAATGAAATATAAACTCAAACAAGTAAGTAACAATCCAACTTGTGTAATATGTAATGATTTCTGATAAAAAAACAAAACCAAACCCAACAAACAGAACAGAGTTGGGGGCAAACAACATTACTACTTCAATATTATTTACTCACAAGAAATACCTTCTGTTTGTTTAGTCTCTCTGACCCTAGCAATAATATTTTGGTTTATTTGGTTTTGTGTTTATATAGATTGTTTAAAAACTGAGCATCTCTTTTGCCACCACCTTCCAGGAAAAGAAAAAAAAAAAAAAAGGCTTTAAAACAAAGCCTTAATTTGATGTCCTGCAGTCTTGGTAGAGCTAGCACTGTCTGAGCTCTGATGTTAACACCAAGCTGGGGGTGGGGGGTGGAGCATGCATTATCATAAGCCTGAAATTTTTGGTCACACTTGTGACGTATTTTCTGAGGCCTGTAATTTTTTAATGTGAAAAATCTTAAGACTCTCATCCAAGAGCTTAAAATGTTAGAAACTGACAACTCTGCATGCTAGAACCGAAGGAACTGGGAAGGCTGACTTGTCTGCAGCTGCCTGATGTTGGTGAGGGCTACTGGATGTGGGATCTGGAGAGGAGGCAAGGGAAGGGAAGGAAGAGAGCCTGTTAGTGCACTGAGCCCCATGTCAGGTCTCTCAAAGCCTTTTTACATAAATATAGGAAAGTAACAAGTGTTAAAAGTCGATACCACAACTTAATTCTATTTTAATGGTCACTTCACATTACCCTGAAGTGTCCTTAAAAGAATTAAGATGCAAATTAAAACAGCTTTGACCAAAAGGCCAAGTGGTCTGATGACGTTTACTTCCCGGAAGAAAAATCAGAAAAGGAAAATGGCTTGGCTTTTACAATTTGTTTGTTATAAATAAATGGATGGGAGTTGTCCAAAGGAACTCATGTATCTAAAAAAATTCCTGATAGGAGAACTTTTAAAAAGCATGGTCTGCTGTTGGGTGAGTACGAGAAAAGGTGTGAGAAGAGGTTGCCACTGATGAAGGGACTTTAACAAGCCCGTATCCTCTGTTCCTCCTAAGGGTAGGGATGGAGTGACTGATAGTCTCCTTTAAATTTGCTTGGAGGATGGAGGTGATTTTTGCCTCTTACCTGGAGGATGTAATGGAAGCTAATTGTTACAGAACATTTGAGAAAGCTTCACCATTATTATAAAAAAGAAAAGAAAAGAAATGTTTAATGTTCTGAAGACAGCAAAATTCTCCACACCAGGGTCTTTGACACTCTGTAATGCAGCTCAGAATTGGAGGTTAAAATTTAATTATATCTTTTGGTTTAGTTTTTTTTTTTTTAAAGGGCCTATAACTTTCTGTCTAATATTTTTTTTTTCCTTAACAGTTCTTTTATCTTCTTTCTTTATTGCAGCCTGTAGAAAACATAGTTAAGTTCTTGGTACTTTCTTAAACTGTAATTTTTCCAAATCCAATGCTAACTACTTAATTTACCTGAGATGCTTTCTGGATTTTTGCTCCCTTGAGTATATGCCCTGTTTCATGTTTTGTATCTTCCAGCAGTCTGTGCTGTGCACACGCTCCCATCTTTGTAGTTCTCAACGGCATTTTTTTCTATTTTAATCTTTTTTGTTATACTAATTTTTTAAAATAAAATTCTATACAATCCCTTAAGTAGCAGGTTGGTCTGAGAGGTTAGGAGTAGTAGTTTTCTGCTCTGTAGCATTTCTGAGATTTCTCAGGCTATTTTCTTGTCTTTGTTGTCTGTACAACAGGCCTTTATGGTTTTGGGGTTTTTTTAAAAGCAGTTTTGGCTTTTGTGTCATCAGCTCATGAGTGCGTCCTCCTAACCCTTTTATCTCTGATCATGTAGCATCTGTGACTTCAGTTTGCTGAAGGAAAGCAAGGAGGGAAAACTGACTGAGTCAGGTTGGGGAAAAAACGAGCAGCTTTTTATTTCCCAATCTTTGACCCAGACGGAGGTTCAACAGAATTCCAAAACTTGCTGTTTCTGGACACCAAAAACAAATCTTTTAGTTGGTTGTGTGTTTACAGCTTTGAACCTGGATTTCATTATGGTTATCCCTGCCTCTGTGACTCACGGACTACTTGGATGTCTGCAGTGCCTTCCCTCCTCGCAGCCACGCTTGCAGGCAGCTCTCAGGCTACAGCAAACTCCAAATGCAAATACGTGCCATTGAACAGTAGCGTGTGAGAATGACAGCAGCTAATCACTTCTTCAGGTGTACCCAGAGACAAAAAAAAACCTCCATTATCTTCTTCAAAAGTCTCTCCAGGAGTTTATGACTAAAACCTGACTTGAATCTTGCAGCCAGACAGAATGATCAAATCCAGCCTGTGTGAATTCAGAATCTTCCAGACTGTGCAGCTCCCTTGCAGTAACCTGGACTCTGTTTAGGGTAACTTTTTAAAGTAATGGATGTAACACGTGTTTGTTTATTACTGTATAACATCCCTACCTCCATAGTAACATGTTTTTCCTTCTTCTAGGTGAGAATAAGCTTAAACTTCTTTGTGTTTTTGGTCTGTAAGTATTTTTGGAAGTGAATGGGAGACGACTCCAGTATTTAATTACCTGCTTCAGCAATCCTTGACATGATTTATCAATGTTAGCATCTGTATCTTGTATCTATCAGATAATAAGCATATTAAAGTGTATTTCTACAACGATCAGTAGTGACGTCCCTGTTAATATGTCCTTGAGGCTGAAAAGACATAGATGGGAGGGGGGTATTCTGTCAAAAAAAAATACATGAACTTGAGAGAAATGGTTGAAAAGGCCACAAATAGAAAGATGTTTATATTAATATTTTCCTTTTTTTCTTTTTTTTTTTTCATTTGTAACAGTAAAATGACAAACTATATAACGAAAGCTCATGAATTTGAAAAATAAATAAAAAAAATTAATCCATTCCAAAACACAGTTGTGAAACTGCTGAGCTTCACTGTTAAGTGACTGACCAGATGAAGATTTCTGCTGCTTAGTTGTTTCCATCTTTTTGTTTGCAGCACTGGCACACGCATACACATACGTGTTACTTCATACTAGAAAGGATTCTTCAGGGGCAGGCACGGGATGGCAGGCACCAGGCTTCTCGACATCTGAAAGGCGTATGACGTTGTGTGCCCTTCCTAGGACTTGGGTTGTCCATGTGAAGGCCAGGAAATGAGGAATAAGGGTGGGTCTTTGCTACCAGCTCATTCAGCAAAATGCTAAACCACAGCTTCCTAAGTTTTAAGGCAGTCGCTCTGACAAAGAATGCTTTGTACGCCTGCTTCCCCATGTGCAACTCCTTTCTGCAACATAAATTGGCTAATTCATTAATTGTCTAACAGAATTTCTGCAGTCCCTCATTTTGAGGCATCGGATTTGAGAATATTATTCCAAACTGTACAGTGTGAAATAAAATGGAGGTATCAAATCTTATAAAAAACAGCTATAATTCATGTTTTTCATCTTGGGATAATATAAAAACAGGGCTTCATTTTGCTGTTGGGATATAAAAATTAAATTTTAACTTTAGAAATTGTCCTTTTTCTACCTAAGGATTTTAGAGCAAAGCTTTGCTGAGGATAAATTCCAGTGTATGCCCAGGGCTGTTCTCATGAGATATAAAAGGGGAAAAAAACCCGAAACAAAATCCCAAGTCTTGCCGAAGCTGGTAACGCTTCAGAGCAGCTTCAGCTGACTCCATAATGATTACCGAGTCCAACTGTCAGATTTAACCTAGTAATAAAAATAACATAGACAGAAAAACACTCTCACTTGGAAACATTTATGCAAGCTGTGTCCTTTTTGTCAAGAAGGTCAATGGTTTTGTTGTGTTTTGTTTTGCTGAAATAGAACACGATGGCATTATTTGGTTGTTTGTGTTTTTAAATTCTCAAATGAAATTTATCTGCCATAACAACTTTGTTTTCTTCCTGGAATGGAGGCTGGGATTTAATTTCGTTGATGGTACAGCCATCTCCGAAGACTCATTGTCTAGGAAACAGTGGACTAGCTTTACGCGTGGCGTGGTTTGGGATGTGAAAAGCGGTATGTTTTTTTGGTCTGAGTATTGTAATTTTAAAAGGGTGGGCTGACAGTGTTCTTCCAAGGCCTCTGTAACCCAACGTGGGGGTTATGGAGAAGAGAGGAGCAGGCTTGTGTCTGCCGGGCACAGCAAATGGACAGGAGGTGACAGTCCTGTAGGGCCAGAAGGGATGATGTGGTTGGATGGAATGCTGAAATTCCTCACCCGTGGGGTGCAGGTTGTCCATGGGGGGCTGTGGGTCCTGCTGCCTCTGGGCCTGCCCTGCAATGGGGAGCAGGGTTTGGGCCAAGCACCACTGGGGCCGTCTGGGAGGAGAAGCCGGTGTCTGCAGCGGCGTGAGAGGGATGAAAGAAAATAATTTAAAAGTTAATATATGAAAAGCCAGTGGAAGGGACTCAGGACCACAGGGACCAGAGGTGTTGATGCTGATGTCCTGGGCAGGAGCGTCTCTCTGGCGGTGCGGACGGGACCTGAGACTTCACCCTTGTACCCAACTTAGAGCTGGGATTAAACCAGCGGGTCGCCTAGGGCCCGGGGCGGGATCAGAGCCCCTGTGTGAGGGTGGA